>JAEIFU010003304.1:0-30400 GCA_018904235.1 Lordiphosa stackelbergi | reverse complement strand
AAATAAGACCAATGTTAATATATTCAGTGCGTAACGAAACCTCATTGCTTATTCATTTAATGTGGACGGCTCGGTAACGAGAATTTGTGTGGAATCGTAACAGAGAGCCTTCAAGTTTTTGCCGGCTTGAGGTCACACCACACCACACCAACCGTACAGCTGTTTCATGAGCATCTCTGCCCAATTATCAGCGGTCTTAGCCTGACCTCCTGCCAGCCAGCAGCTGCCTCCTCATGCCAGCGCTGCCATAATTGCTTGGGAATTCCGAAGCGACTTTTTAAAAGAGTTTAACTTCTGGATCAGTGCTTACTAGAGCTCGCAAATAACTGTTAACCGTTTACCCCTTTGAGGTCAGCGGACGAACATAACCGAAAAAACATGCACGCTTGCTCTCTTGGAAAATTTGTTTCGATTTGTTTTGGTTTTCAGTTGACCGTTCTCAGTTGAGCTATTCTAGTTGTGCTCATTCAATAACAACATACAGAGAGCGATCCGAGTGAGCGCTCGCACATTAACAGTCAGCAGATGAGCAAAAAAATTAACGGCTCAACGTAAACGCTCTTTTTGTTTGTTTGTGTTTGGTTTGTGTGGCTCAGAAGCCCAAACGAACGCCTCATTCCTTTGCACGCATACAAATGCAAATGACTTTTATTTTCTTCGCTTGCGTTCAAACGGTCTGCGAATGAGCAGAGCACAAGAGCAACAATAAAATTGGTTGTTCTCTGAGCGCAGACCGATATATTCAAGAGACGAGGTGAACGGTTCCTCTCTGACTCTTTGCTCAAAGGGTCCGTAAATAACAGATATTTTTTGGACAACGAAAAAACAGTCAACAGTTATTTGTGGGGGCTGGTGTTTACTAAACAAAAATTTATTTTAAAAAATTGTCTCTACCAGCTTTGAACGGACTTACAGATTTTCTACCAAACAGTTTTTAAACGTAGTATCATTGACAATTCCTCGTATTTAGTTATCATGAGTGTTTTTGTGCGAATCATTTGGGCACCTAGTGACGCGGCGCACAAACCTATCCGAACGAACCTACGACTGCATCGAATTGGGTCATACCGATTTTCAGAACTGGAAGTCATTTGCGAACTCATTTTTACGCTGCACATCCGCCAAATTTCAGAAAAATTCTGGTTCAATTGAACTACAATATGGTTATTTCGATAGTTTCTTTAAAAAGGCTATTGCCACCGCTTAAAAAAATATATAATATTTTAACACATATATATAAAAACATCATAAAATAAAGTCTTTTTGGTTGAGAGCGACGAAGAAGACTAAGTATTTGTAAAAATAAAATGTTCTTTAATTTAGATTTATAAGTACTATTCTTGAAATAAAAATCATGAATGTATGATTTTTCATTGTTCTTTCATAAAAATATTATTTTTATTCTGTTTTTATATATTTTTACAATTTGACCTATTTTATAAATTATCGTAATTGCCAAAGTTGATGATGCACTTAAAAAATTTGTGGGCAAAAACATCGTATGTGCCAAAAATGAGTTATTAGGAAAAAGATCAGTTTTTTTTCACAAAAATAGTTATGAGTTTAGTTAAATAAATTGATAAATGTTGCACATCTAAAGATTGGTAGTGATGTTGCCAGCCATCGCATCGAAGAGTAGAAAAAACGCTCACCTGTAAAATTTGGTTTTTGGCACATACGATTTATTCGCGCACAGGGGTCGATATATTCACATTATTTAAGTTCATTCCCTGATGTACATAATTCCAAACTCGGCAAAATTTTACTCTTCCCACTACTCACATGCAAAACAAGCTAAAATACAAAATTTTGCTATTGAAAATTCATGTTAACATATTGTAGTTATTTTTGTTTTTTATGTAACTTTCAGATATGGTTTGGCTCATATGCAAATACAAGACAAATGTGCGAATTGTGTGCGTAAACAATTCACACAACAAGTTGTCTAGTATTTTTTTGTTGAATTTTCGATTTGTGCAAATGTTATTAGGCTGACCTTGTCCACCACAAAGAGTGATGTAATAGCTAATGATTTGTATGTTTTCGTTTCTTTTCTTTGCAGATAAAACTCAAAAAAGTCTTGGGTCTAACAGTATGCAGCAATGCAGCATTGGATGTGTCGCCAGTTAGCGGCCTTTTGGCCTATCCAGCGGGGTAAGAATGATGACATAAGCTTACAAATTTAATGCAAATTTTGACAGTTTTCCTGTTTTTACTCTCACGGAAATGGCGGCTTGGCTCTTCCGTCAAAGTGTGCATATTAAAGATGCCAAAAAAAAAGGAGGGAAAATTTCCGATTTTTTGATTAAATCTCTTCAAGCATGCCAAATGGGAGATGGGGTGGCCATTAGAGACTGCTGCTTGCAATCGCATAAATATGGGAAAAATTGTTGCACCAACAAATTTTGTTACAGTCGTTTTGCCTGAGCTAACAAATTGCCTGACAGCCAGCCAGACAGGAAGAAAAGGGGGCGACGAACGGGGTGCCAGACATAATGTCAGCTGGTTACACATTTAATGTCAATGCAATGGCAAATTTCACAGAGCCGAGGATTTGCATATGTCACTGAACATTTTGCTTCACTTTCAATTGGGTATTACGTGGAGGTGGCGTTTACGTTATATAATGTTTATAATGAATGACAGTTGGGTTTTGTGATGTTGAAAAGGATAATTATGTATTGATATCGCTAGCAATTATGCATCAGACATCAGGGCGTACGAATAATGCATACTAAAGCTATACCAATTAGTCTCTTCCATTTAGTTTGTTTACGTACGAGCTCCCATTCAAAAGGCTGCGACTCAACACTAATTAAGCTCAGAGATTATACTAATTGACATTAACAAAAAAATGTTGCTCTGGCAATGCATATTTACCTCTAAAGTCGATACGTAAAACGCAATATTTTTAGCTGGAAATGAAATTTTGGATTTTTTCGTTCCCGACCTTTTAGACCCTCTTTGTTCACTTACGATAATAACTATTTATATTATTTTTTTTTATCTGTTCTCTGCGCACCCTTGCATTTTTTCTATTATGCTACGATGTTCCGTGGGAAAGTGCGAGAAAGCTAGCTAGCCATCTTCTCAAATAGGCCAATTCCTCAAATCCCCACATTGCGGGATATCGCTATGAATATATATTCAAATAAGATTTTTATGGTAATGATGTTATGCTGTGAGAAATGAGTTCTGCTCCAGTTCAGGTCAGGTGGGCGCATACAAGGACAGCCAACGATGATGGGGTACAGTGGGGAAAAATATAAGGCGTCTGGGCAAAAATCTCATTAATGCCTCTGCAATGGATCTAGCTGCACATTTTGGCTCCTTATTAAACAATCCAAGCGTTGGCAACCCCTTTCCCAATTCTGTGACCATTATTCACAACGAAAAACTGGATGCGCTCATATCCGTAGCGAAGTTGCACGGGCAATCTCAGGCCTTAAATCAAACAAAGCTCCAGGAGAAGATCGAGTGCCTGCCGAATTCCTTAAATGCGCCACGGAGGACTATCTTAACGCCCTAACTACCGAGTTTAATAAAATTTTTGATACGGCTATTGTACCACCAAGCTTCAGGAAAAATATCATTTACCCCATATTTAAAAAAGGAGACCCTACCATAGCTGCAAATTATAGGGGCATTTCATGCCTTAATGTTATGGTCAAAGTGTTCAGCTCTATTCTACTTAATCGTCTCACATGTTGGGTTTCGGAAAACAGATTATTAAGTGAGTACCAATCTGGATTCAGAGCAGGATATAGTACAGTGGATAGTATATTCACTTTAACGACCATCTGCAAGTCTTATCTGAAGGAAAAAAAGAAGTTGTACCTATGTTTTATCGACTTCAAGGCAGCTTTCGATACTATCAACAGGCACAGCTTAATTCACAAATTAAATGGACTAGGAGTATCGTCAAAAGTCTGCAAAATAATACAAAAGCTGTACTCCGAGAACATGAGTGCAGTCTGGGATGGTAAACATTTATCAGAATGGTTTGAAAACAATACAGGCGTCAAGCAGGGCTGCTTGCTGAGTCCACTACTGTTCTCTTTGTATATAGACGATATAGTCCCTTTTCTTCCTGGAGGAATCAAATTTGCTGGTCAGACAATTAAGGCCCTTATGTACGCTGACGATATGGTCGTTATGTCAGAATCACCCAAAGGTCTTCAAAATATGCTAAACTCGTTGCACAGCTACTGTCAAAAGTGGAGCCTGAGTATCAACGTCTCTAAAACAAAAGTAATGACGATTCGCGATGGCAGAGGGAGAACGGCAGCAACCGAAAACTGGCATCTGAACGGGGAAGTACTGGAGAAAGTTTCTCACTATAAGTACCTTGGAGTGGTAATTGAGCAGAACATGCAGCTTAAGAAACACATGCGAGAAAAACTGAGCGAATCAATGAAGGCTATCAACTCCTGCTGGAAGCCACTGCTTGGTAAACAAGAAGTGGCGCATAGTGTTAAGTACAAATACTTCACTGCAACGTCCAAAGCCATAATGTTTTACGCCGCTCAAATATGGGGCTATATTTCTTTTGAAGATGTGGAAAAACTACAGCGCTTTTTTCTAAAAAAGGTTTTTAGACTACCTAGAAGTACGCCAAACTATGCACTGCACATCGAAACAGGACTAGGCCCGTTGTATTTGGACACACTGCGACTGCACTTCAACTACCTTCAAAGGGTGATGAGCATGCCAGACAGTCGACTTCCAAAAATAGTAACAAGATATCTCATTGAGAACAGGCTCCAGTTTTTCCAAGAGTGGGAAAGGATAGGCAGTGAGCTAGATGTTTCCATCAACCTCTCAGACAACACCACATGGAAAAACTCGCATACAGAGATCATCCAAAAAATGTACGACTCAACGAGGACTTCATATATATCTCTGGCGGTACAAAGCACTTCCCGAACAAGCTATAGAAAACTAAACTTAAACCTAGGAGATAAAAACTATTTTAGCGATGAAAATACGCTGCACCATATCAGCTTAATATGTCGCGCTCGCTCGGAAATGTTACCACTCAACAATAAGCACCACATGGGAACATCAAACACGCAGTGCACCTTATGCAACCTGGGAGCTGTCGAAGATGTGCTACACTTCATTGCCATGTGCCCAATCCTCGGCGAAATTAGAAATCTGCACCTCAAGCAACGCTTCCTGAATGTTGATGAAGCCAACGAATGGTTAAATGGAAAAGACTGGAAGACACTCGCCAACTTTATTTGCCATGCTCTCAGATATAGATGCCAAATTTTATCAGAATACTTCTAAACGAAACAAAGGATAAACACACAAAATTTCACGTACTTTTAAATAATATTAATATAAAAATATTATTTCTTAATAGCAACATTTTGGCTGACGGCTATAGCCATTGCCACACACATATAATTTAACTTCACTATTTATAAAATCATCTTTGTTAGCTTTATGTTTAATAAAACCAACCTACCTACCTACCTAATATTTCTTTGACTACAAGACTGAAGTTCGAAACTTGCTTTTGATATTGAGCCATAAACTGGGTAAAATGCTCAGATTAAAAATAGCTAAATACTTTCCATTAAATCAAGTTAATCTAATCTGATTATACACTCAAAAAAAAAAAACTGTCAAATCGCGCCCTATAATTTAAGAAAATTTTTTTTAAAATAAAATTATTTATTTTTCCACTTCCACTTTTTACAAAGCTTAAACCTTTTTCCTCACATAATTAAACATACCCACGCCATTATGGCCCCCCCGACAAAAAGCGTAAACCAAGGGGAATAAAAAAATATAAAAAAATGGAAAAAAGGTAGGAAAACCAACCACACACCAACTAAGTGTCGGGGTGCTGGGTCCCCCGTTCTAATATTACCCAATCTTATCTTCCGTATTTTATATGGTTTTTTTAATGTTCGTTTTTTTAATTTTTTTTTGCAAAACCTTGAGTAAAAATCAACCTAGGAATTTGTGTGGCGTATTTGGAGCTTTAATACTCACGTTTGCCACTCAATAAGAAGCAAAGTGGGTGCGAGTGCATAAGACATTAGAAAATGTCATGGACTCGGGGATCAATCCCCATAAGAACATTATTTTTCTCATTAAATGGTTCTTTTTTAAATATTTTTTTTGGTGGTGTTTTATTTTATAAAATCCTTTAATTGATTTCTACATGGTGTAACGCATGTCAGACAAAACAAAAAACTTGCTCAATACTACATCAGTGAAATATATCTACTATCTTCAGGCATTGCGAATGGACATTAGTGTGTGTAAGCAAATGCCATCACATGAACGACTACGTCAAACTACAAAAACAATGAGGAAGAAGCGTTCGTCTTTTTGTCTCCTCTCTTGTTCTTACTTCTCTCCTTTTTATTTTTTTCTAAATTTCAGGGGCGAATTTCTAGATTAATCTTTCTAAATTTTAGGGTTAATTTCTAAACCAATTTTTCTAAATTTTGGAAAACCGTTTTCTTAAAATAAGAGTTAAAAAATTGCAAGAACATTCGACACCAAAGTAGAAGAGGGCGTAATGGCCTCTTTAACCTACTAAACACTGCGTATAACAACAAACAACCACAACAGCGAGCTTAATTATACTACAAAATAGAAATAACACCCACGACCTCTTCTCCCCATGAAAGTGCCTGCTTCTTAATGAGCAGCCAGTTGGCGAAATGCGGAAACTTGTGGGGGCGAGGTGAAAGGGCGTAAGTTGAAAAGGGGAAAACGGTTTAATGTGCGGGTGACCCTATGTGCTAGCCTTGTGCATTTTAAATGGGCAACCAACCAAGTCAAGGACATCTTTAAAGCTTCCAACAAAATGTCATATGTGAACTTTCTTCTTTTTTTTTGCAGCTGCACAGTGGTCCTGTTCAATGCCAAACGTCATACACAAGCCTATCTGGTCAACACCTCCCGCAAAGCATTCACAGCCGTAGCATTTTCAGGCTGCGGCCGCTATGTGGCCACCGGCGAGTGTGGCATCAATCCGGCCATCAAAGTCTGGGAACTGGAAACGCCCAATGGCAATCTGGAGCACTGCAGTGGCGGCAGTGTGGTGGCCGAATTTGTGGATCACAAATATGCCGTCACCTGTGTGGTAAGCCGAGGGCCACTTTATGAGTGAATCATGTAGTCAAATTTCTGTCTTTTTTTTGTAGGCCTTTTCGCCCACGGGCAAGTACGTGGTATCGGTTGGGTCGCAGCATGACATGATTGTCAATGTGATTGACTGGCGGGCCAATCTGAAAATTGCCTCGAATAAGATTAGCTCGAAAGTAGCTGCCGTTTGCTTTGCCGAGGATGGCAGCTACTTTGTGACCGTCGGTAATCGCCATGTCAAATTTTGGTACTTGGACGGAGGACGCAAGGTGAGCGAATGAACTGTGCCTTGGCCTTGACTTATTCACATATTTTTTTGTCATTTCAGTACAAGGATCCCATTCCCTTGATGGGACGTAGCGCCATACTGGGTGATTTGCGCGACAATGATTTCTGTGCCGTGGCCTGCGGCAAAGGCATCTGCGCGGAAAGTACATATGCCATCACACGACAGGGTCATCTCGTTGAATTCAGTTCACGCCGATTGCTTGACAAGTGGGTGCAATGCCGCACCACCAATGCCAATTGCATTTGCGTTAACGAACGCTTCATACTCGTGGGTTGTGCCGAGTCCATTATTCGTATCTTTAATGCGGCCACTTTGGAATATGTGACCACTTTGCCGCGTACCCATTATCTGGGTGTGGATGTCTCACAGGGAATACAGATTAATCATATAATGTCTGTGCCACAAAAGGCCAAGTTTCCCGATTGCATAGCCATGGTTTTTGATGAGCAGCGCTCCAAGGTGAGAGAAAACTACATAACATTAATGAATATTTGGTACTACATATTAGTCCTTACTAAGTCGTCGTCGAATTGCCTAGAGATTCTAGTTCTGATGCCAGGAGAGGTGTTCGTACTTCATAATTGTACTTGAGATGTAAAAGCCGTGCCAACAGGAAATTATCAGGGCCACGTAACTTATTACTGAAGCAGTTAGTTGACTTGATTTTTACAGTTAGAAATTTAAAAAAAAAAATTTTACTTCTTTTTGCGAAATAATTTTTTTTTTTCGAAACATAAGAAGCGAAAAACTGGCCAATACGATTCTTTGCTAATATTATTAACTTGAAATTATTTTTCGCATGTCGAAAGAGTATATCCTATAGTTTTTGTTGGAATAATCGGGTTAAATTTTCAAAACTTTTTAGATTTTAGAGATAATTATAATTAAAAATAACATAACCAATTTCGTATCTAATTCAACAATTTTCTTTATTCCCCATAGCTACTTTGACTCTTGAACTTCAGGTACATTTTCTAACAGATTTAAAGCTGATTTCGGCTTTTGATTTATTTTTTGTCCTGTCTCTTGAAATGCCTCGATACTAGAGGATCCGAGGTAAAGAACATTATATTCAGAACATCGAGGTTACACTTTTCCCAACTGCATTTTCTCGAACAATGTTCTCTTTAAAGCTTGAAATCTTTGTTTCGTCCTTCTTGGGCCTCCTCGGTTAATTGACCAATTAAGAGCAATGCATAATTATTTATTTCCGGACCATGAATAAAAAATTTATGCAACGTCGGCGTCATATTGTACCATGGGTACAATATCATCGCCTTCAACGCATCACAGTGTTAATAAGCTGAATTTCTTTCTCGATTCTATCATTTTCTGCCAGCAAAAACACAAAAATAAATACTACCAGCTTCATTTTCCATGGTTATTTAAAGAAAAGTATTTTCAAATTTAATCCATTCGGAAATATTTTCTCAGAAAAGGCAAAAAAAGGGCACGCTAATTTTTTCAGGTCATAAAGTTTAATGTTGAAACTTTTTTTCAAATTTATTTCAAACAGCGATCGCGCGCGAGTAACTACTTTATGTCCAACAATAAAAAAATGTAGTTTTTTGGACCTTTTTCCAAAAATTAAAAAAAAATATTAAATTTTTTTTATAAAAATTTTGTTTATACTAATGAAGTAAGAATAGTCAAAAGTAATACTTCCAATCGCCACATATCCGCATAAAAGTTTCATATTCATGAAAAACTATAGCGAATATACATTAAAATGCCCTATTTTATGAATTCCTAAAATCAAGTTCGAAAGGTGAACTTTAAATGCGTGTTGTGGGAGATCCAAATATCGTAGACTATTTTTCTTTTTTGACTATTACGCAAAATTTAATCATATTTCAAGTTGCACTTAAATTTTCTTCAATATCTAAAAAGAAATCAATTTTGGCGCGGAATTTCTCTAGTCGCCCCAACGTGCGCTGGTTAGAAGGGCTATATGTGTTCGTCATGTACTTTGTCTTGTTTACAGCTAATCCTTTTAGGCAAGAAACTCATGTCGTTCTTATACCATTTACTCGTAGAGTAAATTTATTCTTAATCAGTATTAACATCAGAATCGATATAGCCATATCCGTCTGTCCCTCCGTCATTCTGAACACCTAGATCTCAGAGAATAGAAGAGCTAGAGCAACTAAATTTTAAATATAGACTCAAGTTTTTGTCAAGTTTTTGTTGAGAAAATGTTTAGGAACTTTTACGATTTTTGAGATATAGATCTCATAATATTTGCGATTTATCGCTCAAATATATCCGTTCTTGCAATGAATCATAAAAGGTTATTTTTAATAACGTCGAATAAAAACAATCATGTTGTTGGCTCAGACTATATCAAATGCCGATATTCACCAGAGGAAAGTATTGCTGTCTGTTTAATGGAATTTCAAAGTAGTTGTTTACTTTGACCTGCTGTCTCGGAATGAAACTATTAACCCTTTAATTCATGAACATCTTTCCAATAAAGAAAACAATATTTTTATGCAAATATATGTTTGTTTGGGATATTCAAGGAAGAAAAGATGAAGCCACATATGGCTCTATATGCATTCAGTAAATTTCAAGGAAAAGAATGGTATGTCATATATGGCTCTCTATGCATATAGCTTACTCTGTGTGAAATTTAGTAAAACAGGTTCTTATGTCATTGTAGCACAAAAATACATTACATTTCTCACAAAAAGCGTAGGAACGGAATGAACAATCATTTTGACTAAGTTGTCTATTCTTCATCCATTGGAAAAATTTTAAAAAGTCTGTTGGTCTAAGTTTATCAATAAAACTTAGAAGATTGGTATTTCCTTAAAAAGAATGTTTTGAATGTTAAGAATGAAATGTTTTTTGGCGGTGCAATTTTAATTTGAAAATCAGCAAATTTCTATTTCGTTAATCGACGTAAGACGCTTGAACAAAACTAATAAAAATACGAAATAAAGCAACACAATAAAAATTTTCACATGGCTTTCGAATAGAAAATAGTGCAAAGAGAATGATCGATAACAATCGACTTCGCTTAAGTACCGTTTTAACTGAAACAAAATTCATTAAAAATGAAAAGATATATATATGGCGCTGTTTGCTCCTAGCTATCCGAACTGGATCAAAGAGAAGCCTTCCGTATATTCCACTATTACAACCCTTGACCGATACATAAGGGCCTACAAGCACAGCGGACATTCGACTAGCCGCGCGCATAGGCTCTAACACAGAGTGAGGAAAGCACAAAACAAAGTAATTTTCAACAACAATTGCTATATATTCTCTCTTTACTTTCTTTGAACTTAACCGCAAATATGTATTGGTGTTATGTACCATAGATTTTGTTGTCGGCGATGAATGTTTTCGTGTGCATCAGACAGCCTCGAGCGCAGATACACATCTCCAGGCAACATTCAGTTTTTTTCTCTTTCTTGTGGTTGTTCTTGCTTCAGAAATATTTTCCTTTCATTGGTCCCTAAAGATCGGAGTGAATTAGGAAGTGATCACACATTCACCGTAAAGCCCCGACTCTTCACCTTCAGATTTTTAATTTGTTTCGATCTCTTTAAAATTCTTTTATCCTTCTTGTTTTTTACATTTCTCACTTTGCTTTTAGTGCATAAAATGACACTAAACTTAGACAGAGTGTTGGAAAACTCTGTATCTCTTTTACGAACTTAATCAGGTGATGTTGGCGAAACCAAAAAGTTCACTGCTGGGAACCCCTTAAAAATTGAACTAAATTTGAATCAGTTTTTCTTCCCACATAAGCTAATCTCTTTCCTTTCATTTATATCTTTCAGGTCAGCTGCGTTTACAACGATCACTCGCTGTACATTTGGGATCTTCGCGATATATCGCGAGTGGGCAAATCGCATTCCTTCCTTTATCACTCCACGTGCATTTGGGGCGTGGAGACCGTGCCATATAATCTGGAACGTGAACCCTCGCACACGTTGCCAGAGGATTGTTTTGTCACCTGCTCCTCGGACGATACCATACGCGTCTGGGGACTAGATGGTTGTGCCAATAATGATATCTATCGCAAGAATATTTACTCCAAAGAGCTGCTCAAGATCATCTACAGCGATGAGGAATTGCAGTTCATTAAGGATCAGGGCTCATCGTTGTTTGACAGAACGGGAAGCTCGTCGTACGATGGCCGGAATGGTGTGCGATGCATCAAAATCAGTCCGGAACTGAAACACCTGGCCAGTGGTGATCGCTGTGGCAATATACGTGTCTACAGTTTGGTGAATCTCAAGCTGTTGACCACCATCGAAGCGCACGAATCGGAAGTCTTGTGCCTGGAGTACTCGAATGAGAAGATTGAACGCAAATTGCTGGCGAGTGCCAGTCGAGATCGTTTGATACATGTGTTCGATGTGGCGCAAGACTATCTATTGCTGCAGACTTTGGATGATCACAGTTCTTCCATAACTTCAATTAAATTTGTGGGTGCAGGACTGAACTTTCAAATGATTAGCTGTGGAGCGGATAAGTCAATCATGTTCAGAACCTTTCAGGTGAGTGGCTCGGCAGGTGTTTTCCATATGGCAAATTTATTCCGATTTGTGTTCTGCAGGGCAACATCTTTATGCGGGGTACCAACACCTCGGGAAAGACCACTCTCTATGACATGGAAGTGGACTCGAATGCTAAGCATATACTGACCGCCTGTCAGGATCGGAATGTACGTGTCTATAATACTCAGAATGCCAAACAAACGAAAACCTTTAAGGGCTCCCACTCGGACGAGGGCAGTCTGATTAAGCTCAGCCTGGATCCCAGTGGCATCTATGTGGCCACCTCCTGCACGGATAAAACCTTGGCTGTGTATGATTACTACTCCAGCGAGTGTATGGCACGCATGTATGGGCACAGTGAGCTGGTCACTGGATTGAAGTTTACCAACGACTGTCGCCATTTAATTTCTGCCAGTGGCGATGGCTGCATCTTCATTTGGCAAGTGCCACACGATATGATAGTCACCATGCAGGCCCGAATGTCACAGCAACGTCTACGTTCGGGTCATGCTCCACTGCCGCGTCCCTTGGCACCAGTTTCCCCACCCGATGTTATTCTCGACTCACCCACCAGCGAAATAGAACAACAGCAGCTGGCTCCCAAATTTGCGGCAGCCAGTAGACTATCCGATGTGGGTCAACTGCCTCAGTGGGCCATACGTAAGGCTGCGGCTGGGGACTCGGATAGCGGTGCTTTGTCCATTCCCACTCCCAGTGGTGGGGCATCAATGGTACCAGCCTTACAGGCAGCTTCTTCCATGGGCAATCTTAGCTCTTCAGCCAGCCAACAGTTGAACCTGGCTGCACCCAGGGCTCGCGGACGATGGGCCGAACGTAGCAGTCAATTGGAAGCCGATGATTTGCGTTCCAATTCCGAGAGTCCGCTGGGCACAGTCTCTTCCGTAGGTGGCCATAGTACAGTGAATGTTCAAACCTCCGACTATAATAGCGCCTCTTCCAAGGACATTATGTACAATCAGACTTATCTGAGCGAGGACTCCTCCATCGACTCGGGCATGGAGACGAGACGCGAGCTCAAGTTCATTGGCAGCGGCAATAATGGTACAGTTACCATAATGTCCACTGGAATTCCTGCTAATGCAGCTGCCTCCAGCAATGGTGCCATGTCTGTAGCTGGTCAACAGCAACGTCTTCCGCTGCCCGATAAACGCAAGCCCGGTTTACGTTTCGACACGCCGCATACACATGATCATGATGGCGATGTGGAGGATATTTCAGATGGCGAACGTACCAGCTCAGATCATGGCATGTTCTACACGAATATGGCCCCAAGTACACCGACGTAAGTGCCTGATTTTGGCTGGGCTTAGTATCAATATTCTTAATTCAATCTGTCCTCCTTCCCTTAGTGATTTCAAAGTGACCGCCATGAATGAGGATGAACTACGCAAATCGGTGCGACGTCAAAAGTTTGAGAAATCCGGCCTGCAGCTACCATCAGCCAGTGGCAATGGCAGCTCCCTTACGGCCAGCACTGGCACTGGCACAGGCACATCGGACACCGAAGACGAAGGCTCCACGCCCAGTGCTGAAAATGCTGAACGTTCGCTGGCCTCCACACTGGGTGGCAGCTCAGAAAATCTGCCGCAGAGTGGCAATAGTTTTCTGCATGCCGCACTGCCGGAGGGACCCGGTTTAACGCCACTGGAGCGCGGCACTAACAGTAAGCAGAGCAGCAATCATTCCATTTTCTATATGCCATTTCTCATTTTCCCCATCACAATTCTCTGCAGGTCGTCGCAGCATCAGTGCCAAGCACAATACTGAGGCTGGCAAAGGCATCTCAGCTCCGCCCACCATTACCAAGTCATATACCAGCACCAAGAAGGAGGAACTGCTGCAGGTCATCAACAAGGTCAAACAGCAGCTGGAGAATGTGAGTAGAGAACAACAGGCCTTGCCATTCAGCAGACTTACTGCCCCACCACTGGTTTTATTGTATTTAATTTTTTTTTTGTTTCGTTTCTCGTTTTCCTTTTTTTTATTTTATGTGTGTTCCATCATTTATTTTGGTGTCTGTTTTGTCCTCCACATACATATACAAAAAAAAAAACACAAAATGCCCCCTTTCCCTTGTTTAGGGTACGCGTAAAAATGGCCTTAAAAAGCTAAATGCCATCGCCGAGGTGAGCGCAATGATTGAGTTGCCTAAACAAAAAAACAAAACAAAAACTGTTGTTGGATTGAAGCTTACACAACTGACACACTCGTACATACACCCAAAGGGCTTAGCTAACCCACTACATTCTCACAATGCTTACGACTAACCAAACTGAATTTAAATCAATTAAAACTTTTAATTACAAACTATAGCAGTCTAAGTATTGAAATCCCTTCTTAACCGCGCAACCCGTAAACCTACAAGGCAACAGATTTTACAACAAACACGCGCTGATCGCAAACGACAAAAAGAAATGTTGTTGTACCGCTAAGCTTTGCTATTTTATTGTGACCAGGTCCAATGTATTTGCATAGAATAGTATCAAATTTTTGGCAAATCAATCTCTCTCCATTTTATAAATTTTCTCCATAATAAGTCCTAAAAATTTTTCAAAATCCGTATATTCGTATTGACAAGGAATGCAAACTGTCAGGAAATAGGGACTGATGCGGTTCAGTGGTTCACATAGCTTTAAACCGCCGGTTTGGTTCATTAAATGGTTTCGGTTTTTAAAATATGAGACAAAAAATATTTTTATTATTTAATTATCGTCTGTGGAAGTCACGAAAATTCAATTACACTAATTGTGACTATTCACCAAGTCACTCTCATCGCATCAACAGCAAATCACAAGAGGACTGATGGACCCCAGTCCTTACCCCCTGAACCAAGCTTAGGGCTTGCTGAGTTTAAAATTGTGTGTCGACGTGGAGTTCTGTATCAACCGGGAGTGATCAGCAGAGGTTTTAGTTGGACGTTGCACCTCGCCATGGGAGAGTCGTCACGTCCGACAGTTTGCTTTTCAAATGAGTATCTGGGAGACTCCGGTGTCCTGGGGGCGCTAGTCGGGAGCCACCAGCCAGGCTTATTGTATCGTAAGCACTTTTCAGTGCGTACAGGGTACCTTGAATTTGACGTATCTATTGAACATGCCATTCTGTGTGAAAGTACAGAGACATTGATGGTTGCTTTTGGCATCCTCATCTCTATTATCTTCCTCCTCTTCCAACACGATTTGTGCTGGAGATGTACCCCCTGGCTACACCCTTAACTATCCGTATTTCTATTCTGCATTTGTTTATGGATGCTTTTAAATCCTCAACAAATTTTATAACTATAAAATTCCAAATTTGGCATTTTTGGCGTTTTTGGCATTTTTTGGCTATCTCAGCACACTAATTTGTTTTAGGTTCCACACGCGCTATAAATGACTTTTTTGTGCGCCCAAACAGTTTGGAGTTTTCCGTACCGTGCTTAAGTACTCAAAAAAGCGCTCGCAAACGAAAAACCACAGCGGCGCAAATTGCCATTACAAAAAGGGGGTAACTCCTGCGTTACTTTGCCAATCAGTATGAAGGAAATACTCCCAATACAATCTGCATTACTTTGCCAAGTGCATGACCGCTATGCAAACGGGCTGCCGGCAACCTGCATTACTAGGTATTAAGGATGTAAGCCAGAGCCGAACTTCCCATTACGAATGCGTACATTATTTTCTGTTTATCTGTTTGTTTTCGATTACTATCTCTCTAACGAAAATCAGCGATTGTAGTGCCGTACATTTTCGACAGTCGTAATGCATATTTTCGACAGAACACGTTGAGCTCTGCGCCGCTGGGACTCTGTATAAAAAACCACTCGCAAAATGTTTGACTTCAAACGTTTTACGTTGTGTACGCAGACAAACAAAAAGGTTAGCCGTAGAATACACACGAACATCGAACTCAAACGTCGAACTCCGAATTCGTAGATGGTATGAACAGCTGTTCGAGCTATTTGGGGGCCCAAAGTAATTAAATTTAATTTATTTTGATGGTCAAAACAAAAAAAATGGGCGAAAGGTGAGCGTAAAAATATTTTAAAGCGCTTTCTGGAGAAGGATGAATAAATCGCGCTGATTAATGCTGGTAATTTTTTGGGACCTCACAAAAGAAAAAAGAATTTTGATACAGTTGACATTGAGTATAGAAAGATCTGCAACAAGCATGTTCCGGCCAATCTCGGTATAGAGCAACAAAAGTAATACTAAGAAATAAAATCAAATAAATACGGGATGAGCAGTAGGCCTAGGCTGCTCACATTGGTACATGTGGGTTGCCCCATTGTGGGAGATCGTGGCTGTTGTTCTTTGATATCTACATCGCGGGTAGAGTTTTAATTTGAGTCTGGACGTGGAGTTCTGTACCAACCGGATGCTGTAACCCAAAGATCAGCAGAGGTTTTAGATAGAAGTCGCACCTTGTGGGAATTGTCGGGCCCAACAGTGTGCTTTTCAAGTTTGTACCTGGGTCTCCTCCGGGCACTAGTTGGGAGCCACCAACTATGCTCATTGTATCGTATGCACTTTTCAGTGCATTTGGGGACGATAGTTGAAAGATTTCAGATAGCTGAAAGATTCAGGTTTTTTTGAATCAGCTCAAAGTCTTTTTAAAACCCTTGTTTGATTGTCAAAATGGCGAAAATTTTGAAGAATGCAGTTGTTCCCATTTGAAGTCGTTCTGGAATTGAAAGAAATCAAAAATATTCACCTGAACTAACCGAAGCGATTAATTTGTAACCGAATCGCAACCGTACACCTTTTTGTCGCATTCAGAAATTTTCTGTCCTTTCTTCTTGGGCAACCCTGGCGTAAAGAAGTTGAAGAATAACTTTAATTTTTCAACAGATAACTTAATAACCAAGTTGGCGTGAAAAACCAAACAAATAACCAAGCTCTATGCATGCTAGTGGGCACAACAAGCACTGGTTTGATCTTTAAAATGTATTAAATTTCTTTTGGTATAAAAATCCGGGACATACCTTTAAGATCTCGCCTAGTGCGCGACCAATTAATAGCATTTTTGTTGTTAGGGTTTACTTTTCTAATAATTTTTAAAACTAATTGAAAGCCTTCTGGCGGCATCTTTGTACTTTTGCTTGCCTATGACAGCTTAAATTTAAAATTTAGTAAAAAAAAAAAAATAATTTTGCATCGGCCGGGAATCGAACCCGGGCCGCCCGCGTGGCAGGCGAGCATTCTACCACTGAACCACCGATGCTTGTTGACTCATCGAAAACTGACTCCTTAGATCTGCGTGCGCACAACTATGAAAACTAGTCAGTCGCCTGATCTAAAAATAACTCAAACATCAAAAACAACAAAAGCACTAGAAAAACTTGCTTTAGCGAGATAAAAAGCCATGCACCAGCTGTAAAAAAGCTAACATAAGCTAACATTAATGAAGCAACTCATCTGCAATGAGTTATAAAAATACGTAATTAATTAATGTTTCTTTTGTAATCAATCTACTAGGTCGGCCATAGACCCCTAAGGGGCAGTCATAGCATATCGGACTTGAGCTTGGCGGGAAATTTGGATGGATCAAGGAGTACAGTAGGCGGACCAGGACGTTATACAAAGCCAGGTGAGCGCGATTAATTTAACCAAAAAAAAAAAAAACAAAAACCGTTTTCTTAGACTCCCAAGTAACAACTGTAGGCTAAATACAAATCTCTCTCCCGTTGTTATCTATCTCTCTTTCTCACTCTCTGTCTCTTTAAATATTGCTCTCCTTTTTGCGCTCAAATGTGGTAAATGTAAAAAATTTGTACCCTATTTTACGACTAACCCAATCAGTTGTTGCTTCCCCCGAAACTTTGCAGTATGTTAGCCCCGACTTCAGTCAGGAACCACCACCACCCACCCAGCAGTTCTTCAACTCTGCCGCACCCAAATCCAAGTTACAACAAAATTTTCAAACAATGCGCCAAGTGCAACAACATTATCCCCCCTATCCACATCATGTGGGTGTACATCAGATACATCCACCGCCAGGAGTGCCATTTTCCACTTCCACTGGAGCAGTGCACCATACCACGCCCCGTCAGGGTGTTAAACGTAATCCAGCAGGAAATAATCGTCGTACTCCTAGTATATTGAAACATTATAAATCCTGTCCCGTTTCTCCGGTGCACGAGGAGGTCGAATGGTCTGCAGAGGCGGAGAGAGGGACTATTATGAACGAACCCAAACGTCATTCGGTCTATGCAGACGATGCCAGAACCATTCTAGATATGATACATGCTGATACCGAGAAAATGATTGACGAAATCACCCGAAAATATGGAGACTTGGATGATATGCCCAGCCTACCTGTGTCCTGTTCCATGCCCGCTAATCTAAGAGGATTAGGCTCTACGGGAGACTCCACGCCTAGAGAACGTACACAATACTATGTGTACCGGGAGATTTATCAGTGTGAAAGAAAGGTGTCCTTATCGGATATATTGCAACCCGAACAGTTTGCAGTCAGTCAACAGCGATTGGAGGAGGCCCGATTCCTAGAGACTCAACGTCATTCAAGTGCCAGCTTCTTTTTGAGCAGCTCGGGTCAAATGCCACACGAACAGAGTCAGGAATCTTTACTCTCCGATGGTGGCAGCTACTGCAATAGTCTAGAGAGCGTGCTCTCCGATGAAAGTGATTGTAAAAGTGCCCCATTGGAGCCGGTACCTATGCAGGCCATGCAAAGACATGCGGGTATAAGGAATTTTATACTCCACGGTCCCGTATCCAAGTCTTATGGCAATAGTCCCAATGCCTATGGCAGTTTCGATTACTATATGCGTCAGGCGGGCGGGACCTATGATAACTTTGATGTGACTGGCTATGATTTGGAACCCCTGAAACCATTACCCAATTCGAAAACCTATCCCAGACTAACCCAAGGAGTGGCAGAGCATATACCCAGCCTACGCTCCAAGAATAAGCAATATAATGCAGGAGTTAATAAATCTCTGAGCACCGATTTCGCCCAGAAGCGTCTGCAAAGTAACCAGGCCTGCCGGGGAGACCTCTTTGTGCGCAAACCCCTTAAACCCAAGCCTCCTCTGCCCGCTAAGCCGCAAAATCTGGTTAGTACTCTCACGTGTCTGGAACAGCGGCAGGCTCAATCTCGTACCAAGAGTGTGGTGCAACAATTTGAACATAATCTGCTCAAGTTTGAGCGTGAAAAGCAACGCGAACATCAGCAACGTCGTCCGGCCGCCATGAGAAGTAGTGTGAGCAGTGGTGCTCTGGCCACCACTCAAAGTTGTCTCAAGAAGGTCTCGCGTTTCGATACCAACGAAAGCAGTCGTCGGGCCACCAGTTTGCGCAAGCAGGGACGTCCCAAGATTAGTGTACGCTTCAACACTGTCTCGCAAATAAAGTACACACCCAGCGCCAAGCGTGAACGACCCAAGTCATCTATTGAGGGGGATCAAATGGAGGAGCGCAGCTTTGAAATGTATTTCGCAGAGAATGGCAATGCTCCCGAGAATCTGGACAATCACATGCAATCACTCAAACTGTATACCAAACCGCAGCATCAGGCGGATGTAGATGAAATACAGCAGGAGAGGGAGAAGTTTAAAAAGAATCTGGACAATAACAAGGAGCGCAGTGGAGTTGCCAGCAACTCCACCAGCCTTCAATGTCAGAACATAGCCAAGAAAATTGATGTGATAAGGAAACTTATTACCATGGAGGAGCGAAAAATGGAGCAGATACGTATGGCCACAGAGACACGCTTGCGTCCCTTTAACTGCAATTCCAAGCAAAAGGGTTATGTCAAGAGCTTGACCATGAATTTCGATATGCTGGCCCGTGGAGATCAACAGAAACAGCAGCAGCTGCTGGAGGAGGAGGCAGATTTGTGTGCCTATGCCAGAAATATACGTAGGAATTGTAGTCTGCCGGATGTTTTGGAGAGCGCGGACTTTGCCTATCATCATGATGTGGAACTGGCCAAGGAAGTCATCGCCGACGATGATGATGATGATGATGATGAGGAAGAACTCACTATTAATATCAATAAGGAGCAAGGTTTGATTCCGTTTCTGCCTTGGCTGTTGTTGTTTCCACTCTCATTTTGTAATTGCACCCCCCTCGATTATTATTGTTTTTTTTTCACCCTCTCTCGTCATAGCACCACCTGCAGCATGATTCACCCTTAACTGAAACTCCTTAACCCTATTTTACAGGTAATCCCAAAACGCTCAATCCCCTGCCCATCGAGGAATCATCCATACGCCGTGCCTGCTCACTGAGTGATCTGCATATGGGCAACTTTGGCAAGCGTAAGAAACCTCGATCGCGATTTTTCCATTTACACAGAAATAATTCCTTGATTTGTACATTTCACAGCCTCTAAATCGAATGGTACGCCCCAAAAGCCGCAGGCTCAGCACCGCAATGGCAATGTCACCAGATCAGCCAGCAAGCGTAACAGTCTGCAGGGCAAAACGGGTCTGGGTGCCTCCAGCAATTCCATGAATGTGCTCAATCAGGGCGTAAGTAGTGACATTTTATCTTAGAGGAATATGAAATACATGTAATACACTTTTACAGAGCGACTCCGAAGCAGAGGATAGCAGTCGCTTACGCAGCTCGAGCAATGGACAGAGTCGCAGCAATGGACCCATTGGTAAGTTGGGTCTTAAAGAAGAACCCCCAAAGAGGCGTTATAATATTAAATAACTTAGAGCACTCTGTGGCGATACCGCCTACTGACTACTGAATACAAGCCCCAACGTTTGCCATAATACCAAGTCATCAAACTGGCCAGAGGTGAAGTTTTCAGATCAGGCCTCAGGATAAAAACATAATTTAGACTTTAGAGTTTTTATAGATGGAACTTTAATTGGAACAGTTTCTGTTCTAACTAGATTTTCAAATAAGAAAATGAAATCTCTTGAAGTTATGGGACACTGACGGATTTTTCCAGCGTCAGCAATACATTTTCAATAAGCATCCAGCTGAACTTGAATGATGATTGGCGGATAGATAAATATAGAGTTGATTACTAAATATGGTCTGAAAAGGTACGAACTATTCTGGTGTCTTACTCGATATACTCAGTGTACCTCTAATGGAAAGTATAAAGAAAGGAACTGTACAATAGCGCTCTTGAGAATCGCAAGGAAATTTGCAAGAAGCATCTTGATTAAAGCATTCGACACTGTAAGCCAGTGGTGTTCAAACTCAAAAAATTAGGCATTGAGCTTGTGTGCGTAGCAACGAAACAGCGCAGAAGATCAGAATAAATTCTTCCATTAGGTATAGCGTTACTCTAACGATGTTGCATATTTATCGCATTCTCATCCTCCTTCGAGAAAAAATGTGCCACTCTGCGACACTTCTTGAAGAAGGGAAAACGTTTCTTCTGGGAGATACGAAAGAGTCTCTTTTCGGGTATAAGAAAGCGTTTCAAACAAAAAAATTCAAATTTGTGCGCGGCGCTGCTTTTGCTTGCTTTTTTTGCTAGTTATGGTGGCCGCCCTCAATTGTTTTTATTATTCCAAATAACAACGAATTAAAAAGCAAACCTTTATTTTATATAACATGAAAAAGTTTTACTTGCTTTGCTGGGATTCGAACGTGGTTGGCTTGGTCTGAAAAAAACACGAAGGGACTGACGTCTTAGACTACTGTGCTAGAGGGCTACTTGTATTGAATCTGTCTGAAAGCATTCACCCATAAATGCTTGCTTGTAATTCTCAAGTTCTTATTTCACACTCAACCGATTTAAATAGCACAATTGAAATCGAAACCACATATCGCTAATTTGTCTCTTTTTTGTTAAAAAAGTGATTCCTTATGTGCTTTGTTTTGTAATGTCCTTCAAAATAGCATCGGAAATTTAGCGTCAAATTGGAACGATGGAATATGCTAAATGCAATATTGTTAAGAATTGCGTAATATATTGATTTATTAAACCTGTGAGATAATTTATGCATTTGGAGTATTAAATTGAATTGAATAAGTGGAAAAAAATCGACAATAGTTGATACATTTTCGTTCATATCTCCGCTCACAGAGTTGGGCCCAACATGCACGGTATATCAGCATAAAGGACACTATTTGCTGAAAAGCTTTTCTTACAGTTTTTGATATACTTGCTTATCAGTGAACCAATTTCAAATTTTTCCCATACAAATTGGCGCAAAAAAATCATGTTGTCATAAGTGTCTTAATTGCTCCAATATAAGAGTTGGGGCGAACATGCACAGTATATAAGCTTAAAGGACGCATATTCAAGGGTGTATCCTGTTAAGCTGATCAATATCTATCCATACGTTTATGAGTAATTCGCTTTTTAATTGACTCACTTTGGCTTGGACTCAGAACTGATACGGGCAGTGCGCTGGTTCCGCCCCGGAACCAGCCAGGGGAACTAGCGGCCAAAATGCAGTATGACCATACAAGTCATCGGTGCTTTCTTTTATTAATTATTTGGCTGACTTAGCGAGTTGGGGCCGACATGCACGGTATTCCCCAACTTATGAACTATAACTAGTATTCCTGCAAAGTTTTATTTAAATCTGTTTATTTCTATTTAGTATTTAGTTATAGTTCGTAGGGGAACTCTGTTTTAGAACCCACGTTTTTCCTCTCTCTATACGTGTGTCGGCTGCGATGCCGGTAGAATTCACATGGGATAGGCTTTTGGCATTTTGGGCCTCCGGCAGTAAGCTATCAACAATTATTCGCAAAACATGAAACATATGCAGTAATGTCTGGCATATTCACGTCAAAGATCTTACCTATTAGAGTAGGTGGTTCTCAGGGTTTCGTGCAAGGTCCTTTTCTGTTTTCTACTTGAATGACCTTCCTAATAATCTGCCAAATTGTGATGTCCATATGTAGGCAAATAGCAGGCTTGTTCCTGAATACAAGAGACTTCACGTAGTTCCACAAAAAATAGTCTAGTGGAGTCAAATCCCATGATCTTGGCGGCCAATGAACTGGTCCAAAGCGTGAAGATTAAATGCTTACCAAACTCGCCTCTCAATTGGTCCATGGTTTTGCGTGCCGTGTAACATGTGGCACCGTCTTGTTGAAACCTCATGTCAGTCATTCTTTTTTCTAAAATACGACCCACGCGCAATATTTTAGCGTAACCGAGTCCAAATTCATTTCCATTTTGTAAGAGGGCAAGGCAAAGAAGATGTAGGAATGACTTATCTTCCTCACACTATACAGAAGTCGTTGTGAGCGACGCCCTAGAGTGCTGCATGCCTGCCGATCAGGCAGTGACCCGTTGCCCCACCTGGCCTTCTAATCTCAGTATCGGTCGTCCCCTCCTAACGAAGGGGAGACTCATTTTCTGACTTACATTGATGTAATTGTGCTTCATTAGCTTGATCTGTTTGGAGTCATTAGAAATATAAGCTGACTCAAGGTGAATTTACTATAATAATAGATTCAAAATAACGAATATTGTTAAGCTGATCTAAAGCGCATATTTTGGATTTCACATACGCAATCAATATAAGCCGTGGGTGCCTTACATTGTATGCAAAATTTGAAGAGAGTATATTCAGAGAGCATGGGCTAAATGAAAAACTTAAAATTTGTCGTGCCAATGGTGTGAAACCAGCAGACTAAACACTCAAGTAATTGTTATTTTTGCGCCGTGAATTTAATGGACATCAATAGAAAACACCAACATTTTTGGAAATATTCAGATGTTCATTCAGCAAGACGTCCTATCCTCCATAGCGAGGAAATTCCAATTCCAGACTTTCACGACCTGAAAATAGAAGATAATAATAAATGAGACTAAATGGAACGGAATCTGGGAACTTAGAGCTACTTGCCTCTATATAGGAAACAAATCTGCTTGAAAATAAACAAAAATTCTTATTATAGGACAAGAAAAAAACTCATTGGAGAAAAAAATATTGTCAACAAACTTTCAAAATTTAATTAATTTAGTTTATCTCTCAACCTCACTTTGTTTGAACTGTTTTCTTTTATTTATACTTTTTCTGCTGCTTAATGTACTTACCATAATTTAATCTCTACTAGATACAATATATTAATACAATGCCACTTTTTGTATTTTACAGCAGCCAATCGCCAATATAACAACAAGATTAACAATGTCAACAATAATCGTCGAAAGGCGCCCAACTTTACAAGTGGTAAGTGGTGTCAAATCAGTCCCAATAAGCCCCATCTCTAAACATTTCATTTACACATCTTTCTTTTAGCAGCGCCCATGCCAGACGATTCTAGCTCTGAGGAGACGCCCAGCAGTTCGGTTAATAACAAACCGATTGTACCGCCCCGACCTCGTAACTTGGCATTTGATCACAAAATCAAATTGATCAACAGCAACAGTCCAAACAATGCGACAAAACAACGTGGAGAGGATCATGAGGGAGCAGATCGTAAGTAATTGGTGTTCAAGGAATGATAACTATTCATTAAATACCTTTGCAGTAGCCGAAGTCCGTAATGTGATCAACAATCTGTGTTCGGCCACACAGGCGGCCTTGCATCTGAAGAACACCCGGTTGCTGAAGGAACTGGATAATGCCTTGACCATGTCAAGAAACATGATCAACAGCTTTAACATAGATCGGTAGTTGACACAAATTCAAACTAAAATGTTGATAGACTAACTGAAGAAATTTCCCAATTGCAGACAAAACGACAGATCAAACAATGGAGGTGGCATCAATCATGAACAGTTGCCGACTGGAGCTGGAAATCTAGACAATGGTGACTATCTGATGATGGTCAATAACTGTGCCGATCTATTGAGCAATTTACGCACGAAACACAAACCCGATGACTGTGAGAATAACTCCTAGTGTGTAGTAGAGCTTAGTTTAGGCTAACCAACTAAGAAAAACCAATTGAAACGACGATGGAAACTAAATACTAGGGGGGAATTAACTAACTACAATACAAAAATAAATTATTTAAAACACTAACCACAAACAGGCAAATGGCTAAAAACAAACAACAACATCAACTAATTTTAACGACTAATTTAAAAATTCAGCTTAGTCTATTTAGCATAAGTATTCTGCGTTTCTTTTGTGTGTGTTTTTTTTTTTAAATATTCTGTTTAGCTTGAATTAAAAATTCTTTAAAATGTTAAGTTTAATAAGCAAATTTTTTGTATGTGTTAAGTGTTATGTATTTGAGTTTAAGCCGAAGAGAATGATGCAAGAGTGCGCTTAGTTTCACAAACTTGTTCATTTCTGTTTCTTTGTTTATGGAGTTAGTCAAAATGTACAAGACATCAAATTAAACTTCTAGATGAGAGAATGTTGTGTCAAAGTTGCATATATTCCAAATTTCAATTTATGCACCCTATACGTAAATGCGTCCTCCTACTCACATTAATCAAACACAATATTTCCCTAATACGAAAATTTCCACAGCACTTTGTTCTGTAATTTAATAGTTAATTATATGTATTCTCGATTGTATTTACAACAATTATAATTATACCTTTAAATATATATACTACCATATAAACTTGTATTAGTGCTTAAAAGAAAAAACTTACCTTACAATAATTTACCACTAAATGAAATGTATTAAACTTAACTTATATTTAGTATGTTTAATTATGCTATTTAAACTCCAAACTAAACCACAAACTAATTCAAAAACTGAAAATCATAATATAAATAATTTTGAAAATATTCTAATTGCTTTTTGATCGTCTTCTTGTTAACAATTTCAAGGCCCAGTTAACTTTGTGCTAAATTTGTGTGATTTATTTGGCACACAAGTTGTTCTGCGGTTTCCTTGATCTAACCATGAATTGACCTTGGCATATGTTTGCGTCATATGACATCAGGTAACTCTACACACTTTAATGGGTAACGGCGAAAACCAAAAAAATATTACACCGAACTTACATTCAATTACTAAAAACTAACGAAAATGGATTGTTAAATGTGTGAAAACTTTCTAGCATAATAAAAAGCACAATTAAATGTTTATGAAACCAAACCAATGGAGTCTGTTCCCACCTGAAATAACTACAGAGTATATCTGAGAACAATTAATAAGAGGGCAGTGCGAACTTCATCTGTGGCGAAGTTTAATATATTTCAGAGGACACATCTCAGATCTTGAAAATATCACGATCTTTAAGAATGTGATTAAATAGTTCAAATTCTGAGAGTTAAGCCCATTTTAAAACCAATCGCTTCAGCTCTAAGATATAGTCACCCGAAGTAGAAGACAAACAGAAAATACTACATCGACTCTTAGTCTTAATCAAAAGTATATATTTACAATCAACGTGGTCGAAATTTTTGTTTGATTTTCGTTTAAATTCCTAAACTCAGATAAGATACATATTGAGTACAGCACGGCCACTGGAATAATTCTTTTAAAATTTGGGAGAGATATTATATGATGTTGCTGAGGATTCGCTAGTTTAAGTGTGAATTTTTGGGAATTCGAGATGGTATCTGAAAATTACCAGAAAGAAAAAAGTAGTGGCTAGCAATTCCGAAGAAACCATTCCTAACTATCAGAACAGAAGTTGCCATGAATACTATTAGACTACACCAAATCAAATTAAAAAAAGGGGAATTTTATTAAAAAAGAGCCAAAAGATTTAATTTCCTTATTCATGTTATAATTTCATTTAATAAATTAAAACATTTACATCTTTCACAAAATTGTTTTATTATACATCCATTTTATTTATTGATTGAATATCATCCATTTTAAACGTACAAATAAACATTAATTTCTGTGTCGATCGGGGGGTGTCACAGAAATCTCTAGAGATTTTGACATCGGTTGTCCCACAACTTCAAGAGATTTATTTTCTTATTTTAAAATCTAGTTAGAGCAGAAACTGTTTCAATTAAAGTTCCATCGCTAAAAACAGGGCTGCATCTCTCGCAAAAAAATTTCACTAATCTTAGTTATGGGTTAATTTGATGTTCAACTGAAATTTGTTGATTGTGACAAATGTTTTATGATGCATTTTTAAATAATAGTTATTTAAATCATATTCTTCATAAATAAAATGAAAATTTTAAATATTTGTTGGCGCCAAACATGAGGTAAACCTTGCCAGCCCTGTTGTGTCCAGATATCACACCAATTGCATAACAAAGATAAAACGGTAAAAAAACAACATTACACTTCAGAAGTGAGAATAAGTATTGGTCTGTAAGTTAAAACTACTAAAATAACAACTTAATCTTATCAAAAAGACTTATACGAGTATACTTAAGTAAATAACGCTTCAAATGTGTAAACAAAAGTTCCACATTCTGATTTTATTCCTTATTTACCCAAATTTTTTTACATAATAAAAAACTAAACGGTCAATATTTTTATTGTTTTCATACATAAATCACATTCTAAGATCAGTTTCTTTTCTATATTTCTAAGTATTTTACAGACCACAAATAATGTGGCTGTGTACTCTTACACAGCTCCTTGCAAAACATTATATTTGAAACTGAATCAAATTCGAGTTTACACCAAGATGACGAAGCAGCTCCAAGTAAAACTCACTCACCATTTCCTTTACTTATTAAATGTTGGATTGTACACTTGCTATCCATATATTGTTAGTCCAAGCGACTAAGTTCCAAAAATTTATCTATAAGAGTGTGTAACAAAATTATCGAGAATTACATTGGGCATCAAGGTCCAGTATATTGAAAGGTTGGTGGTGATTCTTGATGATTTTCATGTGCTGGACACGAATTTGTTTTCGAAAATGGTCCATAACGTCTAGATTTTCGGTAAACTGGACTTAAATTGGCTTAGAATGCTTCGAATTTTTTAATCTTTGCAGAGGCGTCTTTGAACACTGCGTTTGTATTAAATCTGTTAAAAAGCCAACTCTTTTTAAATGTCATTTGATTCATTTTAATTTTTAGACAGCTTTGACTTTACAGCTGATTAAAATAAATAAATATGGGAAAAGTAAGAGAAATTAAGTTAGGCGCGGAAAATGCAGTGACCCTTATACATATTAAATTGTATCCCGTCCCGTACTAAGGGACACTAACAAATATTTAAGTTATGCGGAAATATCAGAATTACAAATTATTCCCTTCCTGCCTGAATGGTGAACATACTATAGTATACTCTTCTCCCGAAGGA
Source organism: Lordiphosa stackelbergi (assembly GCA_018904235.1). Lineage (NCBI taxonomy): Eukaryota > Metazoa > Arthropoda > Insecta > Diptera > Drosophilidae > Lordiphosa > Lordiphosa stackelbergi. The sequence goes on along the minus strand of JAEIFU010003304.1, from coordinate 2,390 downwards.
CCATGTAGTGATAGGATAAGAAGATATCCCTAATCACACTGAGCACATCTCAGCGGAACGCATGGAATTTTCTGAAGATGTGAAATAGCGATTCACACGGACAACATCTAACATCTTCAGTCGCCGAAGTGAATTTACAAATTGTTAAAAAAAAATTGATAAAATGAATTGAATGGCAGCCAAACCAAACTCATACTACTGCTGACTATTCTTCAGGTGCTGAAGAGATAAGATTTTCTTTTGCAAAATTTTTTTTTTCGAAGAACAAGAGCGCATTGCAAGGCAAAAATGGTTTTACAGTGTTATTTATGTTCCGTTCCCGCAACTGAAAGGTTGCTAGACTCGCTGCTAACTTCCGAAACATTTAACGGAGATCTCTATGATGCTCCCCTTGCAACTCCAACCGTTCACTCGCTGCTTACAAACTCCGCTTAGTGGCCTGGCTTGGAGCATTTGGAGCAGGTGGCCTGCCATTGCTTCCAGCAATGTGGGTGCCACAATCCGACAGCTATGGGAGGAACTCTGTAATATAATCCAATATGAATTCAGCAATAGCATGTGTTAAGGTCAAAACATGTACATTGTCATATGTCTTTTTGTCTTATTAAGATAATAAAACTTAACTTAATAGTCCAACGTCTGTTTTTGGCCATTGATGGCTTGGAATTTTTGATATTTTTCCATTCCTTTTCGTCGACATTGTTTATGTTTCTCAGTGAATGACAAATTTTTAGTGGTGGACCAATAACTATCGTAAAAATACTAATTGAAACGAAGTAAAATAGAAACATCCACAGAAGATGTTGGAATGATAATAGAATTTTGGCACGGCAAATGCTTATGGAAAATCTCGATAATGATGTTAGATGTCAGATGTGCCTCAGTGTGAATAGCCTATAAGCGTTCTAGGCTGTGGGCTGCTAATCAGTCATTCTAGGAGATTTATATCGATTAATGCGCCCTAAGATTTAAACCAAAATTTCGCAATAAAAATTGTGTTTGAACGGGTCCACTTCCATGGAAATTAAATAAACGAAGCAGAAAATTTAACAGTGTTGCCTGAATAGCTTTTTTTTGTCAAATTTAGCTTTTTGCCAGAAAAATAATTAGTTGGCAGCTGGATTTGTGGTCTTTTCTAATGGGATTATTTCCGAAAATAAAAAAAAGTTAACTGAAGTAACCCCTAAAAATATATTTATTTTTTCCGCTTTTAAAAAGAAAGGTTAAACGCATAATAAAGACACACAGGTACACATGTTTAAATAACAGGGATGCACATAGTCAAGTGCTATCACAACAATAAAATTACGCGCGAACACACTTACATATGTATGCGTGTACAATGTACATATGAATAATTAGTGTGAGTGTGAGTCGTTCTCTCTCATGCTCGCTCTCTCATTCTCTCCCACGTACTCAGCAAAATAGCTTTGTCCACAACATTGCCTGAGCGCCACAGCCATTTAAGTGGCCCAAAAACTTTTCTTTGGCCTTTTCACACAAATTTTCCAATCTTTCTTTCTTAGTGCGCGCCTGCATAACTAAACGAACGTCAATGCAAAATCTTAGATCTCTAGGATAAGCAGTTTTGGCTGTGGGTTGACAATATGTCAGTCGGGCCTACAGATTAATAAGTATAGATTTCTTAGCTATAAAATACGCATTTTAAGCATCTTTAAACTAAAATTACTAAAAATCTCGACGTATTGGACTAATACCGAAAACAGAACAGGAAAATAATCTAGAATAACCACCCGCACCTTAAAATTTCAACAAAAAAGAGGCGAAATTTGTTGCCTTTTGATTTCTGGCTTAATCATTAAATTGACTATTTCTTTTGGCTTAAATTCTAGACTTCTGGGTCTGAGCCAAGCGGGGGAGTATTTCACTTTCTTTTTCTTATCTTTTTCTAATCACAGAGATCTTGTCATGGCTATTTGCAAAATTAAGTGTGGTTTTACTTCGTAGAATTTTTGGAACTCTTTTAATTTCTACTTTCTTTGCGGGCTCTATGCAAAAGAGTAAATGGTGTAAACGGAACAAGCCCATAAAACTGTATTTGCGTCGATAAAAGTTATATATATTGAGAGCAAATTCGGAAGACATTAAAATTCAGTAACTAAATTAAAAAAAAAAATTAGTTATGCATCGGCCGGGAATCGAACCCGGGCCGCCCGCGTGGCAGGCGAGCATTCTACCACTGAACCACCGATGCTTGTTGGGATAGGCTAGCTTGTCTCCTCAGTTGTGCGAACGCGCTACCCAAACGAAAATTGAGCTGAGAGGTCTAAAAATAACCCAAGCGACAACAACAACACTCAGATACTTGTTGAGCAAGCTCTAAGCCTCTCAGCAAAGACGGGAAATCGTGGAGAGGACGGCTACAAAAT
>JAEIFU010003303.1:0-30428 GCA_018904235.1 Lordiphosa stackelbergi | reverse complement strand
TATAGTCATCCGATTTTGACAAAAACTTCCAAATCTGTGTAAAAGCGTATAATAATATTTATTGAAGTGAGACAGGTTAGCATTAAAAACAAAAAAGTTTTTCTCATTAAAACCCACTCTTCGACCGATAGTTCCTATGGCAGCTATAAGATATAGTCATCCGATCCGGTCGGTTCCGACATATTAGCAGTGTGTAGTAAAAAGAAGACTTTGTGCAAAGTTTCAGCTCGATAGCTTTAAAACTGAGAGACTAGTTTGCGTAGAAACAGACAGAGACAGACGGACGGACAGAGATGACAAACGCTCAGCTCGTCACCCTGATCAAGAATATATATAGTTTATAGGGTCGGAAATGAATATTTCTATGCGTTGCAAACTTCTGGGGAAAATTAGAATACCCTTTGCAAGGGTATAAAAATATGTTGCCTACTTTTTGTCTTTTCTTTAAGGGAAAGTCGGGCAGGTCCGTATCGTGCAATGCCACGACAAGTATGTAATGTGTAGAAAGAGAGAGTGGTGGTAATGTGGTGGCTACAGTGGCACTGGATTATCCCCGGCTTGTTGGTCGTCGGCTAGCGTAGGGTTCACTTCATTTAATATAGGCCGCTTGCTCACATATGAGCACAAACATTTATGGCCTTAGTTGCGTATCTTGGTGTAGAGATATGGCTGTGCAGGTGTAATGCAACAGCAGATGCCCATCCTTCCAATGATGTAATTTAGACGTTCAATATATTTATGGAAACCATCTTTATTAGTCGAAAGATCATACACCACTGTTTTGCTTATTCTAAGTCAAGAAGCTATGCTGCCAGGAAAGCTGACGGCAGAGCGGTTACATTATGTATTTTATGTTTACACAACGCTGAGGGCTGCGCTGTGAGAGAGAGAGTGTTATGTGCACATAGAGGCGGCGCATGTTGACAGCGCAACAGGCTTAAGGCAAAATATGCTGACAATGCATTTATGAGTTGGTTCCCCAGTGAATGATCATATTACTTTTGCACTTGAAATGTGCTTGGGTCTTTTTGGACATTGCAACAAAGTGTATACAATGTGTATTTATGTATTTAATGAAATGTACTGAGTACAGTGGGTACTCTATATGTGTGCATATCACATCTCCCTCCTTTTGAAAAATAACGTAATAAAATGAAGTTATTTTAAGGGTAATTAGAATTTAATATTATTTTGGTATGTATGTGGGTATTACGAAATATATTTTTTTGTGTTTTGTGAATATATATATTTGTATTGTTAATTAAGTATGAAAGTGTGCAATTAAAAGTTTTTAAAAGAAATGTATTAAAATATATTAAATTATAATGTTCTAATGGGGTAGAAGAAAATATATTCAAAAAAATCTTTGTTTTTTTTTTTTTTTTTTTTTTTTTATATTTGATATTTTATCGCATGCATGCCGATAAAATAAATGTATATTCTTCAAATAAATGTATTAATATGAATTATGAAATGAAAATTTTTAACCTATCCTTATGAACTGTTTGTTTTTTATTCTTACTGTCGGAAATGATTATATTATCTCTATCTTCTATTTTTATTACTTTATAGGGACCTAAATAGCTACTATCTAATTTATGACCTGTTTCGTTTTTTAATATAACGCGGTCTCCTATTTTTAAATCAAAATCATTAACCTTTAGGTCGTATTCTGATTTTCGTTTTCTCTTGGCTTCTTCAAGCATAATTCTTGCTCTTTTATATGCTATTTCTAATCTAAATTTTGTTTCCTTAGCGTAATCTTCTATATTGTAGAGTGGACTTATATTATCTATGCTATTAAATTTTACTGCGGGTGTTGGGTTCTTTCCAAATACGAGTTCGTAAGGGCAGTAGTTGTGTACTATCGATGGTGTTGTATTAAAACAATAAACAAAGTATTGTAACCATACATCCCAGTCAGATTTGTCTACTGAAATATATGAACGTATATACTCGTTAAAAGTTCTGTGACTGCGTTCAACAGTACCTAAAGTCTGGTGATGGTGTGCTGCTGATGTTATATTATCGATCCTGAGATATTTGCATAGATCGTTAATTACTGAATTTTTATACTCAGTACCCATGTCCGTAATGAACGTCTTCATAGGACCGTACTTAAGAATAAAAGATTCAAAAATAGCTTTTGCTACTGTTTTAGCACTTTTGTTTGGAATTGGTATTGCTACGAGATACTTTGTTAAATCACATATGAGTGTAACTGCGTATTCGTTTCCATTTTCAGATTTGGGTAGTGGACCGATTGTGTCGACAACAACACGGTCGAATGCTCTATTTGGTGTTTGTGTAATTGTTAGTGGGGTCTTTGTATGCGTTGTCGTCTTTGACTTTTGGCATTTTTCACATTTACGTATGTACTCTTTGATATGACGAGTCATATTTTTCCAATAGTAATGTCTTTTTATTTTTGTGAGTGTTCTTGTAATGCCTGAATGACCGCCTTGAATAGGATCGTCATGGTATTGAGACAGTATTGCTTCTTTTTCATTTTCATTATTTATTTGGGTCACCGATTGGAGTAGCGCTACTCTTAAGTTCTTTAAATATTTGTTGCCCATATTTTTGAAACTATCTATTGAAATTGATTCAAAGATTTTTTCACTCGGTGCCACTTTGAGTTGGCTGATACCATATATACCGGCTTCTGTTTCAAGCCTTTGGAAAAACTGACCTAAATCAAGATTTCCATTGGTGTAAAGGTCGCTAACATCAATTCTAACTTGGACTTTCTTTCCATGCTTGATAAAACAATTTGTGGATGTTAGTCGCAAGGTCACTACATTTCGTACATCGTCGTTTTTAATGACGTCATATACGTTGGGCTTAGAAGCATTGTTAAGAATTTGCGGTTGCAAGGTTTCTTTTTTATTTTCATTTTCATTCTCTGCGCAGAGTGTTTTCTGTCTCATTTGATTTCTTGTAGTGACTTTAAGTATACGATTCTGTATGTTTTTAAGTTCTTCTATCGAAATTCTCGATAGTGCGTCTGCAACGAAATTATCTTTTCCCTTTAGGTATTCTACTGTGAATTGGTACTCTTCTAATTCTAATCTCATTCGAGTTAGTTTTGAACTTGGGTTTACCATTGAAAACAAGTAAGTGAGGGGTCTGTGGTCGGTTTTGACAGTAAAATGTTTGCCATATACATATGGACGAAAATGTTTTATTGCCCAGTGAATAGCTGTTAATTCTTGTTCTGTTGTATTTTTATTGCTTTCACCCTTAGTGAATGAGCGTGATGCGTATGCAATTGGAAGTTGAATTCCATTATAATTTTGTGTTAAAACAGCACCGCATGCGTGCTTACTAGCATCCGTTATTATGCAAAATTCTTTGCTGAAGTCAGGATATTGTAGTAGTGTAGGATTAATTAGTTGGTTTTTTAGATATTCAAATGCCTTCTGGCATTGATCGGACCATTCGAATTTTACATTCTTTTTACATAATCTCGTTATGTGACGTGAGTGATCGGAAAAGTTTTTTATAAATCTTCTGTAGTAATTGCAGAATGCGACAAATCGTCTAGCACTGTCTGCATCTGTTGGAACTGGATATTTTTGAATAACATCATATTTTTTATCGTCAGGTAGAATACCTTTATCAGTGCATTTATGACCTAGGAAAGTTACTTCATGCATAAAGAAGGAACACTTTTCAGGATGTAATTTAAGATTATATTTTCGACATAGATCAAAAACGTTGCTGAGGTTTTTAACCATATGATTTTCGGAACAACCGATTACTATTAAATCATCCATGTATAGAAAAGCTTGTGATGGTTCTAGGCCTGAGAATGCAATTGTCATCATTCTTTGAAATGAATTTGGAGCTATTTTTAAGCCATATGGTAATCGTGTGAAACGATAAGAGCCGTTGCTCGTTGAAAACGAAGTGAGATTTCTTGAACTTTCTTCTAGTTCAATTTGATGGAATCCAGACATTAAGTCTAAACACGAGAAGTATTTGGCTCGGCCTAATTGATCGAGTATATCGTCAATTCTTGGTAGCGGAAATTTATCGGACAGTAATTTTTTGTTTATTTGGCGGTAATCAATTACTAAACGCCATCTTTTTTCTGTAGAATTGGGCAAAGATTTTTTGGGAACAAGTAACAGTGGGCTATTGTGTTCTGATACCGATGGTTCAACTATATTATCTTCGATTAGTTTTTTGACTTGTTTTTCGACTTCCTCTTTGTGACTATGTGGTATTCTATAGTTTTTTATGTAGACTGGTTCATCATCTTTTTTTCTTAATGTTTGTTTATAAAAATTATTTGTGGTTATTGCTTCGGTTTCAAGTCCGAATACGTCGACATATTTTGTGCATAACTCTGTCAAAGTTGCTTTGAATAGTGGTGGAAAATTTTTAGATAGTTTTTTCATTACTTGTTTTTCTCTTTCTTGTGTACTGATGTTGAATATTTCATAGTCTTGTAATGACTCAATTTTGACTTTATTGAGATTAACCATTACTGTATTGTTAGTTGTATTTAAAACTCGGACGTAAGCATTTTTTGAAGTTGTTATTGTGTTTGCAATGTATATGCCATCTTCTATTTCTTGATTCGGTATGAGAATATGTTCATCTTTTGTAATCACATTTATTTGACGGACTATTTCGGATCTTGCTGGTAGAATGGTGGCATTTGAATCGTTTGAATGGATAATTGGGATTGAAATTATAGTGTCAATATTATTTGGACGGAGGTCAAATCTGTATTCGTATGGATTTATATCTAATAAGCCATTGTAATTTTCAATGAAGTCCATACCAAGGATGCCATCACCTGGTATAGGAAAATTGGGTGATACCAAATGAAAATTATATGGTATTATATAATTGTCTGTTCTTAGTTCAACGAAAGCTAAACCTTTTGAGTTGGTTATGCCTTCACCTATTCCTGATATTTTAATGATGTTACTTTGATCTACATTTGTATAGTTATCAGAGTTTTCTTTTAAAATTGATATGTCTGCTCCTGTGTCGATTAGTAGAGTAAGATTTTTATTTGTGTTTTCATTTTTAATTTGTATAAAAACATTAAGTTTTGGGTTGATGCTGAATATGGTTTCTATTGGTTTTGAGTACCTAAAGGTGCTTGTTGGTTTTCCGAATTTCCTTGAGTAATTCGAACATTATTGTTGTTTCTGTTGTTATTTTGGTTTTGGTTGCCTCGATTTCCATTACTGGAATTTCCTCGATTGGCATAATTATTGTTTTGATTGTAATTTGGGTTGAAACCTCTAAAATTTCCTGAGAAATTTCCACGGCCTCTGTTGTTACCTCTATAATTATTATTTTGGTAGCCATTATTGTTTTGGTTATTGTTGTTGGTATTTGGGAAGTAACCCCTTCCTCGGAAGTTACCTCGGAAGTTATTACCTCTGTAGTTTTGTCTGTTTTGGGTGTATAGTACTGTGCTGGCATTTCCTGTCATTTCTGTACTACAATGTATATATTTGGTAACGGCTTCATTCATTGTTTTGAATGAGCCTGCCTCAAGTATGGTTTTTAATTTACCATGCTCACAATTTCTGATCATAGTTGTTATGGCTTCTTTGGTGCTGAAAGTATCTGCATGTTCTGTACTTAAGCCTTCATCTATATATGATGATTCTAACAATTTACGCAAGTTTTCGATTTCGTTTGTGAATTGTGTGGCTGTTTTTCCTTTTTGGAAAACGTTAGCCATCTTGGCTTTAATTACATCTGATGATTCGCCAACAATTGTTGCTTTCAATTTCTGAATGATTGCAGTTATTGTAGTTTCGTTTTGGACTTTGTAGAGGGTTGAGCCAATTATTTTTGATTTTATGACTTCAACAGCAATATTTTCGTATGTTCCTTTTGTAAGGTTTATCAAATTTAATGCTGTTAAAAATCTTTGCAGATGCAATTTTTTTCCGTCGAATTCCGGAATTGCTTGAGAAATTTCTCTTATGTACGCCCTGTCGGCGCTTGATGTGTCTGTCATTGTGTATGGTTTTTGTTCGATTACACTAGAAGTTGAATTCGAATCTTCTTGATCAGACAATTCAGGTAATGTTATTACTGCTGGAATTGTCAAATCGTGTAAATCTTTTTCGTCTAGTTCTGTTTCTGATTCATCATCAGAATCAATTATTTGATCTATCAATTCTGGTTGTTCACCGGTTTCAATTGTTAGATCTGTATTTATAATAGTTGGAATTGAAATATCCAAATTATGTCTTGTTTTTACAGTTATTAAGTTTAATCTTAATTTGATTAAAACTTTAGATACCTTAGACCAATGTTTGTTTGTTAATTTATCTTTATGGTCGTAGATGATTTTTCGTGCTTGGTTAAAGCAATTTACCAGTATGGTTGCGTGTTTTTTGACAGTAACCTCTTGTACGATTCTATTTTGGGTTAAGCATTTATAAGATTTTTCAAACTTAGATCTAATTTCATTTATATTATTTGCAATTTCTTGCCATTCCATAATAAAGTGTTATGGACAATAATTTTATTCATATTATTGTTTTATTTTTATATTTTTTTTTTTTTTTTTTTTTTATTGCGTGTATTTACAAGTGTACTCGCAAGCTGCTGTGTACAGCGGGCCTTGGCAATCCGCTGGGCATGATTTCACGTATTTTGGTAATTCTTTGGGTTTTGGAGGTGGCTTTGGAGTATTTTCCTGTGCCAGTGACCTGATGGTTTTAGGTTTTATTTCTGGTATAGGACTGTTTTTACCTTTCTTGTTTTCTGTTTTTTCCTTTTAGAAATACTAATTCTGCTTGGAGATCGTGTGATTCCTCCCAAGTAGTGGACTGTAGAATTTTGCGTATTTCCGCGATTCTCGCTAGCATTTTCTTTCTTATTCCGCCTTTCTTTTTGGGTTTCATTTTTATCTCGTTTTAGTATTTTTTTTTTTTTTTTTTTTTTCAGAGATGTATGTTCTTTTTGATCTATGAATATTATTTTTATCGTTCTTGCTTTTATTTTAGACCTTGATTTTATACTTTATCTAGGTCATTTGCCCTACTTATGTACCTTCTCTTTATTATTTTGTTGTGCTTAACATATAATGTTAGCAGAAACTGGCCTACGCTTGCTATTGTTAGTATTAATAGTAAAATCCACAGAGATTGTATGTCATCTGTGTGATCTATTATCTTTACATTATTTACCACGTTGGCCGTATTGTCCTTAGACTGGTTGTCTTCTGAACCAAACCAACCCATGGTTCATGGTGTGATAAAATATCAAATTTAATATGGTTTAAAATTTATTTTTGAATATATTTTGGTTTTTTGTCTTATTTTGTTGGATTTTGTGATTAATTTGTTTTTTTTTTTTCTTCTTTTTTTTTTTTGAACTATATATATATTCGCAAATTGAAAAATAATATTGTTTTTTTTTTTTTGTTAAAGAAAAAGGAGTTCCCTATTACGTCGTAAGACGGGGAGAAGTTGTTTTGAGATTAATTACATTTTTCCCTACCTAGTTAAAATTTTTCGAGCCGTTCTCATGGACAGCTCAAAAGTACAATGGGTCTTACAATTTTTGACTTAATATAATTTACATTTGATTTTACATTACATTATTTTAGGTTTAATATTTTTGCTTTTGTGATTTTTATTTTAAATTTAACCTAATTCTGCTTCTCGGTTATTCTTTGATTGAAGTCAGGACCCTTTAGCATCTCGGTTAGTCTTTGATTGAAGTCAGGACTCTTTAGCATCTCGGTAAGTCTTTGATTGAAGTCAGTATTCTTTAGCATCAGCTGGGCGTCGCCGGTCTTTGGCACGCTGATGCTCCATCGATGGCGTAAGAGACGGTCTGCCCCTCACGCTTGTTGTTTTCAGCTGCTGATGTCCTGGGCCTATGGGCTCAGGCGGTACCGGTGCCGGTCTTCGCACAGGTGTGGTCGTTGTAATTGTTTAGTTACTTGCTTTTTGGTTTTCATTGGGGTCCTTGTGACTCCTTTGTCACGGTCGCCATGTAACGTGCAATGCCACGACAAGTATGTAATGTGTAGAAAGAGAGAGTGGTGGTAATGTGGTGGCTACAGTGGCACTGGATTATCCCCGGCTTGTTGGTCGTCGGCTAGCGTAGGGTTCACTTCATTTAATATAGGCCGCTTGCTCACATATGAGCACAAACATTTATGGCCTTAGTTGCGTATCTTGGTGTAGAGATATGGCTGTGCAGGTGTAATGCAACAGCAGATGCCCATCCTTCCAATGATGTAATTTAGACGTTCAATATATTTATGGAAACCATCTTTATTAGTCGAAAGATCATACACCACTGTTTTGCTTATTCTAAGTCAAGAAGCTATGCTGCCAGGAAAGCTGACGGCAGAGCGGTTACATTATGTATTTTATGTTTACACAACGCTGAGGGCTGCGCTGTGAGAGAGAGAGTGTTATGTGCACATAGAGGCGGCGCATGTTGACAGCGCAACAGGCTTAAGGCAAAATATGCTGACAATGCATTTATGAGTTGGTTCCCCAGTGAATGATCATATTACTTTTGCACTTGAAATGTGCTTGGGTCTTTTTGGACATTGCAACAAAGTGTATACAATGTGTATTTATGTATTTAATGAAATGTACTGAGTACAGTGGGTACTCTATATGTGTGCATATTTTTTTTATCAAACATAAACAAACACACACTCCTACCAACAACGTAAAAAAAAATAAAAACAAAAAAAAAGGAAAAAAAAAAAAATTTTTTTTATTTAATACACTCCTTTATCCCAAACACCACTTTCTCTCTATATTTTTAAAAAATTTTAAAAAAAAAAAAAACAAAAAAAAAAAAAAAAAAAAAAAAAACCGTAAAAAAAAAAATTAAAATAAAAAAATTTTAATTAATTATTTTATTTTTTTAATAAATTAAATAAAAATAATTTTTTTTTTTTTTTTTTTTTTTTTTTTATTTTTTAATTTATTAAATTATTAATATTTAATAAATTCTGGCCTACTTATTTTATTCTTATTCTCAAGTGTAAGTCAGCCTTATAGCCTATTTCCACTGGCTTCATTTCTTATCATTTTCATTTCTAAAAATGAAGCCGTTTCCATTGACAAATTGTCATCATTTTGACACTTTGACAAAAACAGCTCTTTGTTTGTTTTAAATAACAGGCGGCACTTTCAAACTTGCGTGGACTTTTTGGAATATTTAGCAAAAAAAAAAAGACAATACCCCTCAGGACAGCAATTCCTCGTGGCGAACGCATTGCCATCGCCCTAAACTATCAGCAGAAAGCTAAATACACAACTTATTTTTAGTAAATTTTTTACCTATTTATATTTTAAGCAAAATACGCCTACTTATTCGGGGCAATTGTCATCATTTTTGAGAAATGATAGAAATGAAAGGCAAAAATGAAGTGAAAATTCGTATGGAAGAAATGATATCATTTTCATCATTTCATGAAATGAAGCTTCATTTGTTCAGTGGAAATAGGGTATAAGACAGTGACAGTTGGATTGGGCATTCTACTTAATTTGTTTTCATATAGAAATGGATACTTGTTGATCACATTTAATCAATGAACAAAACTCAGCGTTGAATAAACTGATCGGCTGATCGATCAAGTTAGTGTAAATTGAATCAGCGAACAGAACTCAGCAAACGCAGAATGCAGTTGAGAGAGATCGGCTGATTGAAATGCCAGAGCAAGCTCTCTCCCTTTTTCCCTTTTTTAGCAGCTTTTGGATTTGATTTAAAAAAATACGGGGAAGCTAACTTCGGCTCTACCGAAGTTTATATGTAACCCTTGGAGCATGATTTATGCTGCCAGTTTGTTATATGGCTATACGATATATTCATCAAAAAAGTTTTCTCACTAGAACTACATTTTGGACCGATCGTTCCTATGGCAGCTATATGCTATAGTCATCCGATTTAAATCAAACTTGACAAAATTGTGTGGTAGTATATAATATAGATCTGTACAACGTGGGAGCGATAGCATTGAAAACAAAAAAGTTTTTCTTACTAAGACTATTTTTCAGACCTATCTTTTGTATGGCAGCTATACTATAAAGTTGTCTGATTTTGATAAAATCTCGGTGAAATTATGTGAAATCTTGGAAAACTTAAAAATACGGGGGTTGGGAGCGATAGCATTTAAAACAAAAAAGTTTTTTTTACTTAAACTTTTTTCAGACCTATCTTTTGTATGGCAGCTATACTATATAGTTGTCCGATTTTGATAAACCTCAGTGAAATTATGTGAAATCATAGAAAACTTATAAATACGGGGTTGGGAGCGATAGCATTGAAAACAAAAAGTTTTTCTCACTAAAACTGCTTTTTCTACCGATCGTTCCTATGGCAGCTATATGCTATAGTTATCCGATCCGGCCGGTTTAGACAAATGTGCAGCGTATTTATACCAAAAGACTTCGTGCAAAGTTTGGTTGAGATAGCTTGAAAACTGACGGAGGAGATACAGAAACAGACGGACAGACGGACAGACGGACGGACGGACGGACAGACGGACAGACGGACATGGCTATATCAACTCAGCTCGTCATGCTGATCAAGAATATATATACTTTATGTGGTCGAGATGTTTCCTTCTGTGCGTTACAATACTAAAATATTTTAATATTTACCCTCTAAGGGGATATAAAAAAAAAAAATTTTTTTTTAAAAAGCTATGAAACCCAGATTCGAACCAAAAACTTTGGTTCGATTACCTTAACCTTACAATTTATCACGGGCTCGAACCTCCGGACCGAAACTTTACCAAAATTTTACAGGTTGGCAGCCCTAAAACTAACTAAAATGTAACATTTCAGAGAAAGCAGGTTGACTGTATAGCTATTTCCAAGACTTGTTGGACCTAACATTAACAGGATTCGCTGTGCACTTCAAATTCTATGCAATTGCCATTTAGAGTTTCAGAACTCGAGCTTCAATTATCTATTATTTGTGAAGATTCAGTAAAGGTTTACTCTGATTTGGGAAATAAAGTGTTTTGAAGAATTTGTGCGAGTTACTTCGTGATGTATTTGGAAACATGTACTATATATATGGGTTTTAGCAACCTAGCAAAATCAACGAAGATTTTATAGCATTTGTATAGCAATTGGCTTGTCTGTACAGTACTGTTTCAAGGACTTCCCAATCTGAAACATTATTTTCTAAATTGTTAAAGGTTTTTTCATAAATTGCGTGGCAAAATTGAAAAAAAAAGGGTTTGTTTAGCCGGCTCAAGGTCAATGATTGATTTTAATTAGCAATTTGTTTGTCTGAACAGTACTGTATCAAGTGCCTCCCGGCGCTCTCATCAGCAGACTTTGTTGTTGTATTTGAAAATGTTTGTTCATTTCATATGAAGTTCTTGTCATATTGTTCTTGTCTTAACCATCTCTGATTAGTAGAAGCTAATTAGGTTTACTTTACCATTTGCTTTCCCCTTCCCCTACTTAGATACCAAGGAAAAGAGCGAAGCCTTTGGTTCCAGTCTATTGTTATCAAACTGTCCACTGTCGCCCAAAGTGGTCAACGGTTCGTTTGCAGCCCTTTTTGATACCGATGAGTTTTTGGCCAAAACCTATGCAGGCATACGCATAGCGGTAAGTATTAAACATTATAAAAAAACTTGTTTAATTCACTTCCTACCCTTAACAGCATCAGGAATCTCCCTCTATGCGACGACGAGTGCGTGGCATACTCATGTCTGGCAAACAGTTCTCGCTAGACTCCCACATGGATGTGGTGGTTCAGACCACTTTGGATGCCAGCAGCTGTGACAGTAATAGCACCACAGACTCTTATGGCCGTACCACACTGCAGGAGGAGCCCGTACGGGAGGATAATGAAGAGTCAGCTGCGGAAGGTATGAAGCCCAGGTAGTGTAGTCGCCAGTTTAGTTGATGCTCGCCGCCAAAACCCCTCTCCCTGTTGTCTACCCACTTATGCTTTAACCTTTGATCTCTCTTGTGTAGAAACTGAATTGCAGCAGCTGAGCCGGGCGAATCTCACTCTTTCCCTTGCCACGCCCACCAATCACTTTCGTCCCATAACCCTTTACACACAGCCCAGTCCCTCCACTTCCAGCCTAAGTCGCGATGTTACCGTCTCGGTGGATACACTTTTTACGCCGGTGACGCACTGTGTAATGTATCATGGCAAACGTTTTCTGGACCCCGTCAGCAGCCTCATCGACAACAGTTCATTCACCAGCAGCGTTTTTCACCTGCCCACACCCATAACCACGCCCACCGAACAGGAGGATTTCGACTGGCCAGCCAAGACGTTCAGTCAGTTGCTGATGGAGCGCTATTCCAACTCATCCACCGATAGCAGCAGCATCAGTTATCCCAGTGCAGCTGCTACGCCCAGTCGAAGCAGTCCCAATGATCAGGCCACGCCATTGCTTGGATCATTTCCAGCCTCACCCACATCGCAGCCATTGCAAACGGCACGGGGATCAAGTAGTGACTCGGATGCAACCATTTGTTCAGCCGCTTCGTCCCTGGAATCACTCTAGTTAATATAGCCTAAATTTTGGTACAAGGTGCAAAATCTTTCACTGCTGTGCAATCAATCAATAATGTTACCTATCCAAGGAGTTCCAATCAGTCTATATAAATATGTAATACTTACAACTTAAACTATGTAATATAATCGGAGCTATATCTATCTATATATATGTGTGTGTGTGTATGTGAGAAAACTATTTCAGAATACCAAACCAGTCGGTTCGAAGGTCCTGGTTACCTAGTCGAAAGGGCAAACACAATTTTAAGACAACTTCTTTTGCTGTTACTTTTCCACGTAAACAATACAAGAATTTTAATGAAAAAACAAAGATCTGCCTGAATCCACTCAAACCCTAGAGTTCTGTAGTCTATTTTGCATACTTTTCGCTTCCCACATGGACCAAAATACGCTTCGTACAAAAGTATTCCCTAAATGCTCGCTAAGAGGCAAAGAAATAATGATACCTTTTCTTTTACTTTAACTTTCGCATCTGTAAAACATTTAAAAACACGCTTGAGTACAAACCAAAGCTCGTAAATAACTCTCAAACGCGGCACTGCCCAAAAAAAAAACACAAATCAAAACTCTCTCGGGCTTCCCTCAACCATATGTGTGCTACGATCGCGCTCACTGTTCAGTGACTGTGGTTGAACACACAGCACTGATGGGTCTGCGAGCAACCCCATACCAGGCCCAACTCAGTCAATCGGTCATAAAATGCGTGCTTCTCGAAGATCAAACTGTAAAAATGTTAGTTGAAAAGGTTACAGACTCAAGAGAGCGCCAGAGTTTAGCATAAACAAAGAGCGAGTCAGTGTGTAAGAGAACGAGAGAGCGCATATAGTTTGTCGCATACATTCATATTGTTAGCCGAGCCCAGGCTGTAAGTTCACAGGGAAGAAGACCTTTTGAATGCGTGAACTTTGCCAAAAGGTTCGAGACAGACCTAAGAGGAAAATAAAAACAAAAAATGTGTTTCTTCCCACTCACTACCTAAGAGAGGCAGAGATCTTAGTTAAAGGTTGTTCCGGTACCTCCATTCAATGTGGTTGCGCGAAAACGGTCGTTTTCTGACACAGGCAAACGGAGAAACGATTTTTGCTACCTAGATATAGAGATCGGCCGTAAACTCTGCGGTGTTAGCGTCTTGCTTACGTTTTTCCTGCCCACGCTCTCAAAGCAAAAACCACAAAACGTAACAAAACTGTAGCGACGCAGTGTTTAGAACTTTGAACTTCAACTTTTCAGAGCAACGAGCAACCTAATTCCGTCAACATAATACATACATACCATTTGGCGACGGAATTATGACACATTTTTCCTTAGGAACTTTGATGTCTTGTGACATGTGGTGCCACTATTTATCACCGTGATATTTGTTAAACGTCATAATTCCGCCGTCTTATAAACGTTGTAACGTCGTCTAAATGGCACAGCGACCTAATTCCGCCCACATAATACATACAGACATTTTGTTGGCGGAAGTATTACGTTTTCTGCGTCTGGTGACATATTTTCACTGTGTATCACCGGGATAGTTGTTAAACGTCATAGCTCCGCCGTTTTATAAGCGACGTAACTTCGCAGAGAATAATAAGTTTTGTAAACGATCTTATTCCGAGCAGAATATATAGTTCTGGAGCGACATAATTTCGCCCCCAGAGCAACATAATCAGCGGTGTCAAATTCTTTCAACCAAATTCCAACCCAAAACCAATTTTCGGTGTCACAGAAATCTCTTTCGGTTGGTTTCAAATCTCTGGTGTTTTGTCGAGTTTTAGCCAAATTCATCAACCAAACAATTTCGATATGCAAAATTAGTTTTGGAATGTGAGACAACATTATTTTTCTAGATAGGTTGCATCAAATTAACTAAATATTTTATTTGTTTTAATATTAAAATTTGTGTTTTTATAAAAACCCCTCCTAATGCTGCATAACAAATAAAACCTGCCAACCACAGCGCCCTCAAATTTTAAATTTTGCACATATATTGAGAATTTGACTAAATTTGAATTATACAATAATTTAAAAATGCATCATAAAACATATAACACTATCAAAAAATTGCATTTAAACAAAATTAAGTCATAACTAGAAGATGAAAAAATTGTTTTTTGGAGTAAAAGCAAGGCTTCAACCGTTTACAGATTAGTTTGTTAGAAATGGCCCATTAGCATGGACACAAACCTTCCAACTCGATTTTCATATAAGAAAACGAGAATCTCTTGAAGTTCTGGGACACGGACGGATTTTGTCAACCGTTTTGCAAACCAACCGAGGCCAAAATCTCTAGACGACATAAAATCGATGCACCAAGTTTGCAAAAACAAATTTAGCCACAATTTCGCGCGATCAAATTATGTCGCTTTACCAAATGAACCGGCTTTCACATTTTCAACAAAAATATGGACGTTGTCATTTCTAAACTCATTGAACTATTTCCTAAACATATGTTCTCTAAGGGTGAGTGTCTCAATTGCCGTTTTTAGTGCTATGTGCGTAGCACTCTGTGTAATCTCTGTGTTAATTAACACTTTCCATCAAGTCTGGCTGGGAACTATAGAAAAAGTGCTAGTTTAGACTATTCCGTTAACTAGATAAAACGTCAATATCAGGTGTGCAGAATCTCTGAGTTTCGTTAACGTGCTTTATATAAATATATTTATTTTTAGGGCAATGTACAGTTAAATGGTACAAAGTGACGATTTGAAACCGTGTAAGGTAAGTCCGATGTTAGTTGAAGTCAGATCGTTTTAAGATCTAGAAATTTCAAAACACCTGTATATAAGTGATAGTTTTAGACTATTCATTAACTAAGATGAAATGTCAATATATTTAAGAATCTATGATGCATAAGTGCGGGACTATATTTGGGGTAAAGTAAGCCACTAGTGCGATAGTTCTTCGAGGTTGAAGTAAATAGTAATTTTTATTGTTTTTATTTCAGTGTCTCTTGTTTAGGGAGTTTGGTACAGTGACATTGGTTCAGTAACTCTCAGCCACTCTTGTGTAGTGAAGTGACTTTGGTTTAGAAACTCTTGTTTAGTGACTTTAATTCAGTGACTCTTGTTTAGTTACTCTAGTTAAGTGAATCTTGCTTAGTGACTTTTGTTCAGTGACTTTAGCTTAGTGACTTTGGTTTGTGACTTTTGTTTTAGGATGAGTGACTCTTGTTTAGTGCCTCTTGTTCAGTAACTGTTGTTCAGTGACTCTTGATTAATGACTCTATTTCAGTGACTTTTGTTCAACAGCTCTGGCTCAGTGACTTTTGTTTAGTGACTTTGGATTAGTAAGACTTGTTTGGTGAGTGGCTCTTGTTCAGTAGCTGTTATTCACTGTCTCTTGTTTAATGACTCTATTTTAGTGACTTTTGTTCAGTGACTCTCGTTCAGTCACTCTTGTTGAGTGGTTCTTGTTTAGTGACATTTGTTCAGCAACACTTTCTCAGCGACTCTTGTTCAGTCACTCTTATTTAGTGACTTCAGATGAGTTACTTTTGTTTAGTGACTCTATTTTAGCTACTCTTATCCAGTGAATCTTGTTCAGTAACTATTGCTCTGTGACTCTGGCTCAGTGACTCTTGTCACTAAAACTTTAGCTCAGTGACTCTTGTTCAGACACTTTTGTTTAATGACTCTTGTTCAGTAACTCTGGCTCAGTGACTTTTGTTCAGTCACTTTTGTTTAGTATTTGTCAATGACTCTTGTTCAGTAACTTTTGCTCTGTGACTTTGGCTCAGCGACTCTTGTCACTAAAACTTTAGTTCAGAGACTCTTGTTCAGACACTTTTGTTTAATGACTCTTGTTCAGTAACTCTGGCTCAGTGACTTTTGTTCAGTGACTCTTGTTCAGTGACTTTGGTTTCAGTGACTTTTGTTTAGCAACTCTTGTTTAGTGACTTTAAATGAGTGACTCTTGTTAGGTATCTCTTGATCAGTAACTTAACTCTGGCTCAGTTTCTCTTGTTCAGTCTCTTGTTCATATTTATGCTCAGTGACTTTTGCTCAGCTGTTTTTGGCTTGAAGTTTCTGTATGTTCTGAAAGTCTTTCAAATCATTTCTTAAATTATAACCATTTCACCGAGTAAGTATCTTCATGTCTCCAGGAAAGTTCCTGAGCAACTGAGCAATTTAAGTTGACTTCTTTGAAAACACAGAAAAACGTGTTTTTGAAACGTAAATTTGTAAATCATTTAAGTGCAAAATTCGTACATTAATTTGACTGTTATTTAGTAGCTGCCCTTTAGCAGAGAGCAGTTAACACCCCTAAGAAAACCTTCTAAGTTTTTTTGGTGTAAATAGTTAGTGTCGCGTCGGTATGTATTTATAAATAAAAGCTTACACAAGATCGATTACTTTTTACAGCCTGAAACACACTACAAATATGTATACTATATGGACCAAAACTACTCACTTAAACCAAAATTTCAATACACACTCTTGTGCTTAAATTCAAAATCAATCGTTTTAACTAGACCTATATATATATATATATCAATGTAAATGTAGTGTATGTATTGTCCATATTTATTCCTTATTGTGATTAAAGTTTCTGCTTTTAAAGTTTAAGCCCCGCAAAAATGAATTTGGTTTTTGTTTTAAAAGGCTGATTCAGCACTATCAACACTTTCAGGACCTGCGCTATCTCCGCTTCCATCTCCACTACCACCAGCCATATCGCTACCATCTCCGCTACCTTCGGGAATGCCACTCTCCTCCTGGGGTGTGCTTTCATCAAACTCGTCACTTCCTTCGGTCCCAACTTCTACAACCGCGTCTTCAGTGGGATAATTGCTCACAGTAGTCATGGTGGTGGACATATCCCCTGAGGCTATCTTATATACGATCTGTGCATAGAATGTTAGCAAAAAGATAATGATAAAGTCATGGTACAGAATGAGAGAGGCCAGTAGATAATCGTTTAGCCGCATTTCCGCAAACCTTCCGCCATTGATGGTCTGGGCATGATACATGACGAACTGTACACAAAAAGGAAAGATTACCTCCAAAACAAAAGGGTATTTACAAAGTAAAAGCGACTTACCAGCAGCACTATGATGGTGATGAAAATTTGGTATATGATGAAGGAGTACGGTAAACCCACCAGAACGTGCAACATAATGAAAAAGACGGTGATAATGAGAAAGATAAAAGCCAAGACAAAGAGTATGACTACATCCAGGGTCAGATCGTGCTAAGGGAAAAGGTAGTTAGTCCAGAGAGCAAGTAATCTTATGACCTCTTACCGGTATGATGGAGCCAAGTAGTACGAAGAGAAAGATGAGAAGCAAACAGATGAAAAACCACATTAACAGATCCGGCCATAAAGTTCGTGCCGCCAAGGCAAATATTCCAATAATGACAAACTCCACCTAGGAAAGAGCAAAAGAATTGAGTGGGTCTTGGCTTTACCCAATCTCTTTGCCTACTCACTATCAGTATACATATCAGCCAGTTTAATCCAATGACGAACCGTATCTTTTCAAAGAATATAAACAGTGTCACCATCACCATGGCAATCGCAAAAAACAATATGGATACCCAGTAATACTTAGTGAAGGTATCGCGTATATCCTCGCTTTGTAAAAGGAAAACAAATTTTAACATTTCTGCTTTAACATTACACCCTTTCCTCTACTCACATCAAGGATACAATCACCCACTGTATAAGCGCCAGCAGCATCCATGCCAAGGTCACCATATACACAATGCAGGAGAATTTTCGGCGGGCTCGCCGATAAGCTCTCAATCTGTTCCGGCGCTCTTCCATGGTCGAGCATTTGTACCCGAACTAAGTGTGTGCTACGAGGGCAATGCATGTATATACACTAGAAATTTACACACCACATCCAGCAAGTTGAGACGCCACGAAAAAAGGAATACTTAAAGTTTGTATTGAGCGCAAGTGTTAGAAAATAAAATATATTTTAAATGAAATGTTTTGCTCAAGGCAAGTATGATGTGTGAAGGCAAGGAAATGGAATGGCATGGCAAATGGATACCGGAAATAGTGCAGCGTTTATCAGAAAAGAGTGGAACATGGTATAGAACAGCGATTGTCATCGAGAGCGAGGCCAAAAAGTGAGAGTGCATTGGTAATTTGCTTCGACCTAATCCAGTGGTGCCCAAAATGCCAAAAGCCTATCCCATGGGATAGGAACTCATAAAATTCTGCACCCTAGAGAGAGAGAATACGTGTGTTCTATACATAGCACGCTCGGCGGCTTGCTCTCTCACGACGCGAGCTTTCGGCTATTTCTTTTCTCACGAGGCATTTGTTTGTTTGCTTGTTGCTCATGTTTGACGTCATGACGTTTACTTCGTGTTTCGCTGCTACGCACACAAGCGCAAAGCTTGATAGTGTGGGTTTGGGCACCACTGACCTAATCACTTCAAACTCTGGCGAGCGATTGACTGCTTTCTGCTCTCTTGGTCTCAGCTTCGACATGCGTTCGGTTCGTGTACGTGTAAATAGCGAAATGTTTTCGCCCCGGGGGGAACCAGAGACCATCGCTGGTATAGAACATAGTATATAGGTACTAAGTTCCATTTCGAATATCAACCTTTGATCAACCTTCGACCTATAGTTTTAGGGCATAACTTAAGCAAAGGCCTTAAAAACGGTTAATAAAGACAGTAATTGTATAGTTAGTTTGCCTTTAGTGGACTTTGCGGTCTGAAGATGAAGGCTTCAAAAGAAATCGTAGCCAGCTGGTTCTGAGAAAGTGGAACCAAATACCTCGGAACAAGATTGGGACGCACTGAAAAATAAGAGTTGCAAGCCGCTGGGGAATGCAGACTGGAGTTGGGTTGTTCATGAGTGAGAGAACAAAATTGAGTTGTTCTTTAAACTGAACAAGTGAACATGTTCTTCTTCAATTGTTCATTTTTGTTCAGTGAGTCTTGTTCAGTTGTTCTTGTTCAGTTGTCAGCCTTACAGACGTACTTATATTATTTTCTATATCAAAAGAAAACAGTTTCCGGTAAAAAGCTTGTTTTTGATGGAGGCAACGCGCACTTAAAAAACTAATGTCAATATAGACTGGACGTGCCAGAACCCAAAACAAAAAAAAAAAAAAAAAAAAAAATAAATTCCTCCCCTCCCCCCCAAACACAATTTATAATTAGGTGGGCGAAAAAACCAACAGCAACACAAAAGTTCTCTTTTTTTCTTTCACATCAAGAGAAAAAAAGGAAAAAGGCGGCCGCCAAAACAACAACCATACAGGGTTTGTCCGGAAAGTAATAGGACTGTCGATTTTAAAAAAATTTATTGAGCCAATCGTTACAAATCTTTGACAACTTTCAAAATAGGTCTTTTGTGTCGAACAGGTGTCAGAGCGATTTCCAAGCATTGAAGGCGTCACGGAAGGCATTCTCCGGAATAGCTTTGAGAGCAGTGGTGCTGCTTGGATCTTCTTTTTTTCCCTTCCTATCCCCTCACAGAAACCCGTCGCGTGAAAATGGCTGTACTAGGTCTCTCGGGTTTCAGGTGATCGGTAGAAAACTGACCAGTCGCTCGTTCGTTAGCCAGGAAACGCTTCTCTACCGAATCCAGTCGGTGAGCGGATTGGTAAATAACTATTTTTCATCCGATTGGCTTGAAACTTGGTTTGTAAGGGTAGAATACGAAATAATTTGAATTGTGATTTTTCAATGTCGGAAAATCCGCCCTCATGCGGGAAAATTCCCGGAAAATTCTGCATGAAAAAAATATTTTACACCCGATTGACTTGAAACTCGGTTTGTAAGGTCAAAATGAGAATTCATTTGTGTTTTCATTTTCCGATGTTGTAAATACTGCCGGGATGCCCACTCGGAAGTGGTTGGAAAGTGGATGGGATGTGGATAGAAGTGGATGGGATGGGTGGCGAGTTGTTTTGGAAGTGGGTGGGATATGGGCGGGAAGTGGGTGGTATGTGTGGCAAGTGGGTGGAATGTGTGTGGGGGATGGAAGTGGGTGGGATATGGGCGGGAATTGGGTGGTGATGATGTGTGGGAAGTGGGTGCGAAGTGGGTGGGATGTGGGTGGAAAGTGGGTGGTATGTGAGTTGGAAAGTTATGTGGTATGGGATTGGTTGTGGGTGGGAAGTGGTGGGCGGGAAGTGGGTGGTATGTGGATGGAAACTGTTTGGAAAGTTTGTGGGAATTGGGTGGAGAGTGGGTGGGATGTGGATGGGAAGTAGGTGTGCATTGGTTCTATACTGTTGAAGGCGCAGCGAAGCGCGACGTGTTATTGCTAGTAACAAATATAAGGAAAGATGAGGAAGGTAAAGATTTTAGTTAGCTGCGTTGTCTCTTTTTCGTTCGCTCTCTTTGTGACCAGCAACAGTACAGCTGACATTGATTCCCAATTTTTGATTCTCCCTGCCTTTACGAGGATACATATATTGAAATTGAGCTATACGTTTTATATATTAGCTATTTGGCTGAGAGAAAAGATTTATAGATATTATAGATGACGATTGTTTTTAGGAACTGACATTGGATCTTAACAAAAAGTTTGTATAAGATGCGGTATTATATATGTAGTTCTTTAAAGTAAGCACCACCAACCACTCGCCTCTCGTTTCTAGAGTTTCTTCTAGAGGGGAAGAAGACTTCATGAAGACGTCATAGATAGGCAGCAGGAGTGATTCAACAATTTCATTAAAAATACATCGAATTACTTTTAATTTCATCTCCTATAGTGGCTTTTCTGATCTGCTTATTGATGTCATGGTTCCAGGCAAGCTTCTGTTGAGGGTAAGTCCTAGAGATATGGCACTATTACTTAGAATGCGTTCACATACACTGTCAGGCTGCCATATTATTAGGTGCCAGTTGCTTCCATACAGTTGTAAACACCTACCAGAGCGATGTCAATTGAGTGATGCCATTTGTTACAATTGCCATGTATTCTACTCAGTCTGAACAGACTGTCAGATAACTGTCATACAAAAATCTGGCAACCTTAAGGTGTCTGTAAGCACACTCTTAGTTTGAAATATCTCTCTTTCTGATGATTAGTCCACAATTTCTTATCCAGGCAAAAAACTTTGTTCGAAAGAGATCTCAACCTGAGGATAATTACCTGCGGCAAGATATGGTCAAGTTTCTTCTTCTTGAAAATAAGATTCAGTTCGAAACCTCAATTCCAAAGATCTCAGAGCCCGAACCTTAAAAGAGTCTTTTGTCTGTCTATAGAAAATTTTGAAATAAATATATTTTCACACCTTCACTTTGAGAGTCAGCACAGTTGGCACTTTATTTAATGATACAAATTGTTTATTTTTATTACATTTTTAAATTATTTATGTAAAAAGAGTTGCCATTGGCATTAAATCCTTTAGTAATGCCGCCTGGCGAGGAGGGACCAACTGCAACCCCAACCAGGGGCCGAATGCTGTGCAAAACCTACACGGTGACTATCATCATGATGCTGGTAGGACAGATTCAGGTCTCTGCCCTAATGGAAATGTAAGTTTTAGATATCCACATTTTCTTTCGCTCACTTTTGATTCACGCAGAAAACCCGTCAAGAAGTTCCTCGAAGAGCATTACTATTTGAGCTTGGTACAGTTTTTTATTAGCTTCATTTCGATACAGTTGTATGTGTTTTTCTATCATATCATTGTGCGCAAATCGGTGTATGTACGGGTTATAGCTGGCCTGTGGACGGTGAGTGGTTAACTGAATGTTACAGAGCATCGAACTAAGCGTGATTTAAATCACAGTTTGAATCCAACACCATTTCAATAATGAAACCCGCCAAAAGAGCGCCCTATGTAAGTTTGATTGTGTCCTGGGTGTTGACCTTTCTGATGATGGCCATCAGTTTGTGCTATGGCAATATAGCGGTGCATCATCGACGCGGTCTGTTTGTAAGTCTTTGAGTCGGTAAGTTTTACTAGGAGTAGCTGATTAGTAATATTTACTTTGCAGATAACTCGTCACAATGTAATACGTTGGAGCGAACGCCTGTTTGTACTCACCAGCTTTGGCATTATTGTGTGCTCCGAGATGAAACGTGTCATAATAGAGTTTCCCACACTTTTCATTTATACCATGATATCGAATGTGGTAAGGATCGGGCTTAAAGATACGAGAGATTACAATTAATTCCTTTGGACTATTTGCAGTTTGTGGTAATCTTTGCTGCCTCCATGAGAAAACCAAACTTCTTTCACGAGCGCGAAATTGGCGACCACATACTCATCGGCCAACTGTATTATTTGAATTTCTATGCCCTGTATATGGGCTATGTGTGGACCACAGCAGCGGGCATACAATTAATGGGTTGGGATGTTAGTCTCTTTGGTTAAGCCAGAGTTGTCACCAGCTCTGCTAAAGCGCCTGCGCCAACTATCGAAACAGCTGTCCCTTACATACTCGCCCCCTTTTTGCAATGTTTACATCGATAGCGTCTTACTTCTCCCCAAGTTATGTCACAGGTCAAACAGTTG
Source organism: Lordiphosa stackelbergi (assembly GCA_018904235.1). Taxonomy (NCBI): domain Eukaryota; kingdom Metazoa; phylum Arthropoda; class Insecta; order Diptera; family Drosophilidae; genus Lordiphosa; species Lordiphosa stackelbergi. Next base: position 7,477 of record JAEIFU010003303.1, on the reverse strand, counting down.
GTTTGCGTATTGGTCTGGTTCCGGTTCTGTCGGTCGGTGGGCGATGTGAAAATCAATAAAAGTTTTCCAACCACGAGTGATTTTCAGTTTTTTTGTATGTGAAAAGTGTGTTGTTTCATTTTTCTGTTATTAAATGCGTTAAATAATACAACAAAATACATGCGCTCAGTTGATAAACAAATGTGGTCGTGTCTTAAGTAATATGGTAAACACCTTTTCCCTTTTTTTGGGTCACATACACATTATTTACTGTGCGCTTTATAAGACATGAAAAATGTTTTGTTTAACATTAGGTTTCTTTTTGTTTTTGTTTAATAATTACATTTTTGTTAAAATATATGTTTTTAAGACACTGTTTCAGTTTGACGTTCCTTTAATAATTTTCATTTCTTGTGCATAAGGCCAATACGAAGGCAACTTGATTTTTCTCCTGCGATCCATTGTCGTTGTTGTTGCTGTTGTTGTGGTTATTGTTTTTAATGGGGCGCCTCAGTAACCGAACGAGTACCTCCACCGCTGCCACTGCTTGTGGGCCAAAATGATACTGCAATTTAAAGAAAGGAATTAGTTGGGGAATAGTACAAGTTTTATAATAAATTTTGGATCCTATTCTGGCTGACTAAACAAATTTGAAATTTTTTTTACTACTTCGAAAAGGTTCTGCTGGTGCTTAATCTAGGCAGTTTGTTCCTATAACTGCGCGCCGCCCAAGCTAAACTGACTTTATTATCTTGAGATTATACAAATAATCTAAGAGCTTTAATTGGATCCAAAAGCATTATTAAAGGTGTTCCTGCAAATGATTTTGATTCTGATTTTAATTGAGATTTTTCCGTCTAACTAATTGTGAAAAACAATTATCATGAGTAGCTTTAACTTAAAGCCTTTAAGGCCTGTTTAAAAATGTATTCCGTCACAATACTTCATTCAAATAAGACTGCTTTGCAATAGCATTTAGCACTTTATAAGATTTCAAGTGCAGAATAATTTTAAGTTCTATGTGAACTTTAACATAAAATTTCAGAAGTATTTCTATTCATGTGAACTTTCACAGCCTTTAGGCTATATTGTTGTTTCCGTCTGAAATATACCTCTGGATCTGGCAACGGTTTTTCAGCTAGCTTTATTTCTGTGCCATCAACATAGCCTATGCATTCCGGTAATTCAATCAATTGAAGCTTCTGCAAGAGCCTTACGCTTTTCGCAATTAAGCCTCTGTATAAATCTTCAAAATAGCTTTAAATACCCTTCGAGTAATTCGTTAAATGGTGCCACCAATCCCAAACCATGCTGCCGTTTTAACTATGGAGCACTTTACGTAAAGCTCAAAGTTGATCTGTTAATCAAAATTAGGCCTTAGATTTGGCACACTTCGGTTATTATTCATGCTTGAGACGGAATCTGATTAAGAATGCCTTATCGACATATTCTCCTTAATTAACTAACGGTAAAAAATTCAATCAGTCAATTTTATACAACAGCGCATGTAAATCTTTCAAATTCGACAAGTTTTGTCGAAAGGAATACAAGAACAGCGGTATATTGAAAATTCCAAAAATCGAATGTGGAATGTTTTCACAACTGTTAAGCTTTTGTTTATAATTCAGGTAATCTTTTACGGACCGATTTCGGATTCCGAGTCTATTTTCTTGTAAACGGTAGATGCAAGATACAAACGCACGCGTCCATCTAACGTGTTACATACGACTCTCGTCCCGAAAGTAACCAACTTACTGCTCTCTTTTGCAAAAACAAAGAGTGCTAAAAACTCTCTCGGTGGTTAAACACACACACACAAAACGCCAAAATGAGCATGTGTGTTTTGCCGGCCCCTGGTTTACGGGAAAATCGACTCGAAATGCGTTAAGTTATTCTGTCTTGCGTTCTGTCGATAAGAATGCACATCCTGTTTCCAATAAGACGACTATCACATTCATCAAAGCTCTCTTTCGAGACTTACATTTCTATAGCTAGCAGGGCTGCAAACCCATTTAATTTCATGGAGCTCCGATTCGCTGGCTAGAACCGAATTTTTTCAGTACTTAATATAGGTACACGGTTTTTGGAAGAAGGTTTTCGTTCCAGCCTTTTTATAGAAATGCAATTTATGGGATTAGTAAGTAAAATAATAGTCTAAATTTCTGTACTTTGGATCAGACAAAACAATTTTTAAGGCTCTATCAACTAATTGAAACACGCAAAATCATCTTCTGAACGTTAAATCAAGGATCTAAAAGACAAGGCTTACTATATGTGGTGCTTATATTTTTTAATAAGAAGTGGAAAGTCCGAACCGATCCCAATCCGGCGCAGAAAAAGTTTCCCTTCCGAGCCTGAACCTGACCCGAGGCAAAAAGAGTAAAAACGAGTAGGCCAAGCTAACATCGTTTTGCCGAAGTTTTTATACCCTTGCAAATGTTTTAATATATCAGAGTTTAAGAACGCCAGCAATAAAACAAACAATTTGTCTAAATAAAACCCCCTTTGTCTAAACAAAACCTTTTTAAACCTATGGTACTTATAAGATATAGTAATCCGATCCGGTCCGTTCATATAAATTGGGTGTGTTCAGTAGAGGCTTTATGCAAAGTATCAGCTCGATAGCTTTAAAACTGAGAGAGTTAAGATTGCGTAGAAACAGACAGACGGACGGAAAAAAGCTAAATCGACTCAGCTCGTCGTCCTGATCAAGAAAATATATAGTTTATAAGGGCAAATGAATATTTCTATGCGTTGCAAACTTCTGGGCAAAATTATAATCACACCGGTTATAAGGAGTGAAAAATCGTGTATACCAATAAAAATTATATACCCTTGGGCATGATATATGCTGCCAGTTTTATTAATATACGATATAAATTCGATTTTGATCATATTCCCAAAGGTATGGGTGTGCAACAGTCTAACATTACTATCTGGAAAGTATAAAGACGCTACCTTTAAAAACACAATTCTTTCCCACTAAGAACTACTTTTTCGACGATGATTCTATGGCAGCTGTATGCTACATGTCATCCGATTCTAATCCAAACTCGACAAATTCTCGTACAAAATTTGGGAGCGATGGTCTAAAATCAAAAAGTTTTTTCTCACTAAGATTTTTTTGCAGACCTATCTTTTGTATGTTAGCTATACTATATAGTTGCCCGATTTTCATAAAGTTGCTGAAATTGTGTGAAAGATAAAAAGAACTTATAATTACGAGCTTCAACAATCAACTCAACTCGTCCCGCTGATCAAAGAATATATATACTTTAAGTGGTCGGCGTTACAAACATCTGGACAATGTCAATATACCTATACAAGGGGTATAAAAAAAGTTCAGTTTCCAAAAATATTCAATTTTTTTTTTGACTTTATAGCAATTAATTGTTAAGTGATGTCTAAAAAATTTGATTTATTTTTAAATTTGCTTGAGGTATTTAGAAAGTTTCTAATAGACAGAAAAAGTTTTCATAAGGACTTCGAAAAGATTTGACAAAGATTTAAAAAAACACTTTTCAAATTCAAGAATATGACAGATTTTTCTGATAATTAGGGTAATTGATTCTAATGTCACTTTCGTAAAATTATTCAAAATAGTCTAGACCAGTGGCCGGCATAACACACATGCTCATTTTGACCTTGCGTGTGTGTGTGAAGGCTACAGTCATATATTATTTTGTTGTTGCAAAGGCAGAATAAACGTACACTGTCTGTATCTCAACGTCGCTGCCGCTGAGCAGTATTGAAATCTGCAAAATATACGGACGTGCCGGACTCTGGTCTAGACCAGGTATACTAAACAAGTGGGCTCACTCACTCTCTCACAACTCCTTTTATTTGTGTCAAAGAGGCGAGCGAAAAGTAATATATTTCAATACAAAGTCTATTAAGCTTCTAAGTAAAACACAAAAAATTCGTCCGCGGAGATGCTTCGCTTACAACAGTTGTTTACTGCAAAAAATCTAACATGAAGCGCACTTAAAAACGCCTTTTCTGTGTGATGTTAACTTCATCCTGACAAAGAGAACATTCATTGTGACAACTCAAAAGTTTACTTAAAATTTTTGTCGACATAGAGCAAGTTTTATTGAAGAGGGAGACGCAGATAGTCACAAAAATTACTCAAATACTTAAAAAAATTACTCCAGAGCAAAATGACAGCAATCAGCTGACTATCTAGTGAATTGTTGACGACAGCAACGTGCGCTTCTATGTTAGATTTTCTTTGCTTTTATTAATTTAACAGTTGTCAAGAGAGGCAGAAAAGAGGATTTAGCCTACCTTATTTATTATACCTTGGTCTAGACCAGGGGACGGCAAAACACACATGCTTATTTTAGTTTCGTGTGTGTGCTGGGCAGATCCAGTTCGTTTAAACCAACCTATCCAATTATAGAAATTTCAAAAATTCCAGACGTTCGGCCACACCCCTTCCCTTATCAATCTAGACTGTTTTACCTTTGATTTAAATTAAAATCACTATTATTAGTACAAATAATATTTTCAATAATATTCAGAAAAAAAAAAAAAAAAAAAAAAAAAAAATTAAAATTAAAAAAAAAAATAGGGTAAACCCAAAATTTAATAATTATATAAACGTCATTCTTGGAATTTATAATTAAAAATGTCATCCACATTTCCATAGAAATTTTGGTCCACCAATTTCAAATTTCAGAATAAGTAACTACTCGTCAGTTTCCAAGAATTTCGACTCGGTTCAGATATTTTTAATGCAGTTGAACAAAATGAAGATATTAAACTTTAAGGCAATATTTTACGGTAATGGGTGATGAAAGGATTTGGAGCCAAGTTTTGGGACCAATCAATGGTGGATAATCTGGAGGTTCTTTCGTGTATAAGCCAGAAATTTGTTGACAAGAAATTAATGGGTTAAATTCTAGGGCTCTTTGAGTTTTATATTTATAACATACTTTCAATATTTTTACTTGCGGGTGCTGCTCACAAGTAAAAACAATATCATTTTCACGCAATATAACTGAGAGAACCTGGGGTATATTTTAAGCACAGATTACGAGTGCCATGAATGAGTTATCAAAGTCAAAAACTGACCTTTGGGAATTCGTATCATGACTTAGTTTACTGGTTTGTCTGGTATGTATAACTTGAAAATGGTTCGTAGGTGTTGAAATAGCTTAAAAAAGAAAAGGGAGCTCATGTTGGTCAGATTTAACTTAAGCTAAGGTCCCACACGTAACAATTTGCTCCAATTGTTGAAAAATGACTAATTGGGACACTAAGGAAACTTTTCTGGCTATTTTTGATCAAATTGCTTACGTATGGAACCATAGTTTTAGTTTTGGTAGTGCAAAATCTGTAATCCTGACTATTTAGAGAAATTTTTATGAAAATTTGGGCAAATTATTTGCCTGTGGGACCATACTTTATCAACAAAATATTTTTTTGCTTCTGAAGGTGCCTTTTTATAATGCTGCCTTCACACTGTTTCGGCATGACACATGATAGTCTAGTAGGTAATTAACTTCCCCATGAAATTCTATGAATTTGACAAGCTATTTAAGAATTTGAGTCTACAAAGTAGGACTACTATAGAATCATGTCGCATGTGTCGAACAGTGTGAAGAGGCAGCCTTATTATTATATATGTCTTTAAATAGTCAGTTGTCACACTTCTTCCCAAGAGAAACTCTTATCAAATGAAACTGTTCTACTTCGCACCTTTGCTATTACATTATCGTCAGAGAGTCTCTTTAGGGAGATATATGACAGAATGTATATGTACAGTTTTGGCGATTCATATGAGAATTTAGACAAATTAAGCTCCAGAACTGTCTTGACAAGTTCAAATACAAAGGACACAATTAGCACCTTGAAAAGCTACACGGATATCATTGGGATTATCACGAAATCGTAATATCTGAGTTATTTCGTTTATAATGTCACACAGGTAAATAATTTGACTCTATTTTGATCATATTTTGGCAAAATAGCCACGATTGCGGACTTTGAAGACTTGAAGCTGAAACTAAGGTTCCAAACACAACAAATTTTGATCAAATATGGCCAAAGTTCACTAATTTTGAAAATATGACCAAACTGAGTAACTTTTGGGACATGTTTGATCAAATAATTTGGCTTATGGAACAATAGATAGGTTTTAATTGAGTGGACATGGGTTTGTTTAAAAGGTACGGTTCGGAGTCAGTTTGGAACTCATTATGCTGTACAAATTCTCTAATTTAAAAAAAACTGTCAATATAAGACAAGATAACCTGCTAAACCAACTAAATTCTGTTGAAACTTCTTTTTCCCCCTTCTCTCTGCCGTCCAAATCTCTTCATCTCCATCAATTTAACACTAAATTAACACTTAAAACACAATCAAAAAGCGACAAAGTTAGAGCAAATTTACCTTTAGAGTCTCGAGTTGCTTAGTCTAAAAGTTTATACAATTATTTAGAAACATACATATATGTATACAAGAGTAGTATATATGTACAACACATATATATTAATTTGAACCTAAAACGGAATTGGTTTTTGTTTTGTATGTTTGTGTGTGTGCAGTAATCTCGGTTCATATCAATTGAATAAGCGAAACTGCAAGTAAAATAAAAATAAAAAGAATTTTGGACATTTTTCGTCATCAGTTTTGATAGCAACATGGCAATTTTTTGGTTAGTCAGCAAACACCACCACATGGATTAGTTTAACCACAAGAAAACAGTGGAGCAACCCGTCACCTAAGCTAAGCTAAGCTCAAAAAAAACTCTTGGAATCTTTTAACCACAACTCGGGGGGATCACCTAAGATGATGAGCAGCACCACGGCAATCCTCCCAGAATGATCATCATTTTCATGTTGGCCCACCACTCTCATTTGCGCTCAGTTTGCCCGCCTGTTGCTCAAACTGTGAGGCACCCTGTTCCATTGATCGGCCCGTTCGCCCAGCTCCGATAGCTTCTGGTCACGTTCAAGTACTTTTCCACATTGACACGCATTATGCCCACGACTTCATCCACTTTGGCCTGTGTCTGCTGCAGACGACTCGAGGCCGCATTGTTGCTGATGGTGTTGTTCGAGTGGTGTTGGTAGGGGTCGTTGTTGTTGTGGCCTTGGGTGGTGGGGAAGTATGGGAAAACGTATAAAATTATTTGTGTGGTGGAAGGATGTAGCAAACAACAGCCAAATACACCAAAAAAAAAACAAACAACACAAATTTGTGATTGAAAGACATAGGCATAGAGAGAGAGAGAAAGTGAAGGCTCAGCAAGTGAAATGACATCATTTGACAGACTTCTGCATTTGTGATGTGGACACAAGTTATGATTACTCCTTAAACTTACTCATTGACATTGCCGCCGGAGCCGGAAGGAGCGGGTGACTCGTTGTTCTCCATAGCTGTAAAACAAAGAGAGAAGCAAAGTCAAGTTTTGTGTTTACGTTTCTTTATGATGGCTGGCGGCAGCGCTACACAAAAAAAACGCCAACAAATCCAGCACTAAAAATGCATG
>JAEIFU010003302.1:0-30442 GCA_018904235.1 Lordiphosa stackelbergi | reverse complement strand
TCATCCGACTTTGACCAAAACTTCCAAATCTATGTGAAAGCGCATAATATTAATAATCGCTGAAGTGGGAGTGTGTTAACATTAAAAACAAAAGAGACCCACTTTTCGACCAGATAGTTCCTATGGCAGCTATAAGATATAGTCATCCGATCCGGTCGGTTCCGACATATTACAGTGTGCAGTAAAAAAGAAGACTCTGTGCAGAGTTTCAGCTCGATAGATTTAAAACTGAGAGACTAGTTTGCGTAGAAACAGACAGACAGACAGACGGACAAAGCTCAATCGACTCAGCTCGTCACCCTGATCAAGAATATATATAAATTATAGGGTTGGAAAGAATATTTCATGCGTTGCAAACTTGGGCAAATTATAATAACTTCTTTACAAGGGTATAAATAAGCCTGATGCCGTCAATTAATTTTTACTATTCATCGATATTTCTTTATTCAGAATAAGAGAAAATTGTTAATTTTTAATTGCAAAGCAACAGAAGGTTTTAAGCCCAGAGTCGCACAATGCAAAGACGAACACGGGAATTTACCGATCCGCAAGTGGCGCTTAACAAATGGAAGTAAACCTACGGAGGCGATGATTTAACATGATGCCGCTCTCTAGAGACGTAGTGATGCCACCAATCGACAGCATAGAGATAGACCCCCGACCCAACACGAAATCTGTTTAGCCTTATCAGTGTGGCTTTAGACCTGGTAAATCCACCACAGACCAGATATTCACATTACGACAAATCCTGAGAAGACCTATGAGAGAGGCATCAACACACACCATCTATTTGTGGATTATAAATCGCCTTCACCCGATAAGTTAAGGTTTTTGAAGCCGTCTACCCTTGGTATACCAGCAAATACGTTGATGGAACGATTTTCCGAACCATTTCATACCAAAGAGAGGTTTTAGGCAGGGTGAGATACGTGTGACTTCTTCAATCTACTGATGGAATATATACGCGCCGGTGCCCACATGCCACCAACAGAACGGGCGCCTTTATTTATAAAGATCTAATGTTACTGCTATGCCGATGATATCGACATCATCGGCAAAACCGAACGGGCGGTAAGCAGGGCGTTTTCAGAGATTGAGAGGCAGTCAGAACTGGATGGGTTTGGCGGTAAATGAGGACAAGACGAAATACCTTTGCATCCGCGGACAAAAAGTCCTTGCGTCTTGGACAATCTGGTTACAATGGGAGAATACAACTTAAAGTTGTTGAGGATTTTGTTTACCTCGGAACGACGATAACCAGCGACAACAACATCAGTCTGGAAATCCGACGAAGGATCATTCTTGCAAACCGATGCTTCACGGGCTATGTAGAGAGCTCAAGAGCAGAGACTCAAGCCGAAGAACAAAATTAGCCCTATACAAGTCGCTAATCATCCCAGTCCTGCAATACGGCGCAGAAGCATGGACAATGACAGCAGCGGATGAAGCGGCGATTGGCGTGTTTGAACGAAAGATTCTTCGGAGGATTTATGGACCTTAAAAGTTGGCGATGATTTCCGCATTCGAAATAATGACGAACTGTATGAGCTCTATGGGGACACCTGTCTGGTCAAGCGCATAAAGCAACAGCGGCTGCGCTGGTTAGGGACATGTCACCAGGATGGACGAAGAAGCTCCAGTAAGGAAAGCTTATTATTCGAAGGCGGCGGACTACGGAGGAAGAGGCAGGCAGGGGAGAACTCGACTAAGATGGGATGACCAAGTTCGGGCAGACATTGCCAGGCTTGGTGTGACCAACTGGTCCCAGCTCGCACGGAGCAGAAGCGACTGGCGGGCATTGATTGGGGCGGGGGAGACACTGTAAAAGTGGTGTGGTAATGGATTGGGGCCAATCAAGAAGAAGAAAAAGAATAATTGCTCAAAATCACGAACTTCAAACTTTTGAATGGGTGGCCCCGCCCCCCACAAAAAATCTAAAAAACAAAAATAACTTATTTTCTCAATTTAGAAATAAAATTATTTTAAAATAATGTTGAGGAAAGTTTTGTGCATTTTAACAAACTACAAAATTTACAGAACGAAAAAATATTGATTTTTGGCGAAGTTATGTTCGAAAAACAAAACTATGATCACAACCCCCACTCTTCCCCTACACATTGTTAGTTTAACAATATTTGTGGCTCTCTTTGTTGGCAATACACACTTACACAAAAGGTCTTAAGTAAATACCGCAAAAATACAAGATCCGTATTTTCTTTATTTTGATTGATAGCCCAAAAAACAAAGGGCGTGTTCAGCAGAATATTTGATACCTGAAATATCAGAGAAAAATTATACATCGAATAGTTTCTGCTGTTGGAGGGAGCAGTAACACTCTAAAGTAGCTTACTATTTCTTTGATACATGCTTCTGTATCATGCCGCATCTCTCGAATTCAAAAAAAATTATTCCAAATTTCTACTTGGAACACGGAAAAGGAATTTTAATTATTTCAAGAGGTATCACACATTATCGATACACAAATATACGTTATCGGGTGTAATTTGAATAATTTTTATACTCTGTACCGAAGGTACATAGAGTATATTAAGTTTGTGCAAAAGTATGTAACAGGGCACCTCCGACCCCATAAAGTATATATATTCTTGATCAGCATCAACAGCCGAGTCGATATAGCCATGTCCGTCTGTCTGTCTGTCCGTCCGTCCGTATGAACAAACAGATCTCAGAGATGGTAAAAGATAGACGTTTAGCATGTATGGGACAAATGCTTCTTATACTTGCAGGCAGATCAAGTTTATTTTCAATTTTTGCCACGCCCCCTCCCGCCCCCGCAATTTTGAAAAAGTCATATCTCCCACAGTTTTGTAGATAGATGATTCGTACCCTCTGGAGATAGTTAGTCATTACCAATATGTATCAATTTGCCGATCAAATGATAAAGATCGGATGAGCTGTTCTCAAGTTATGATCAAATAACTTTCTTTTATTAAAGTTTTGGTGGAAAAGGGCAGACTGGCAAGTTTTCAAATTACTTCAGAATTTACAAAAACCAAGCGATTCTTACACTCAAGAGTCAGATAATTTAATGTTCCCCTGATCATACGTTACACTGTGACGGTATGACACTTAAATGTGACGCTACTTGACGCAGTGTAAACCGAGCCTTAGTTGCTGTTAGAAAATATTGATGGCGTGTTTACCCCTAGAAAAATTATGGTTAATCTTAATTAAATTTCTTAGAACGCTTGTTAAATCAATTCCAGAAAATGACCAAATTTAAATGCAAAAATGGCGTTAACATAAGAGATAACATAACGTAGTCGCTTAAAATAACGTATTTTAATTACTTCAAACTGTCAATAAAAAATTAAGGTGCTAATTGGGTTCTACACCTATTATGCGTAAATTGCCGTAGAATTTCGCAGAAGTAAGCTTCAGAAGAAATAAAAATGTTGTATTTGATAGTCTAACGATTTAAGGGGTACAACAAGAGATCCAGAGTTCGTTCGAAAAAATGTATACGAAATCCTCAGTATTTCTGGCTAGTTTTCAGGTAACACGGGCCTAGCCGAGAAATAATCAAAGATCCTTAATTGTCATTCCTACAGATTAATTAAAAATTTTCATATAAAATTTTCAAATTAAAATAATTATCAACAGTTTTCACAATGTCTCTGAAATTTCACTTTCTGAACTCGAACCTTAACGCCTTTTATGAAAATTTGAGTGTCGATAGCGATGAGCAACGAGAGAGGATTCACCATGAAATGATGTCAATTAAGCACAGGTACCACGGCAGCAGGGGCTTTAATAATTATTGTCATGGGCTCAATCCGAAGTCTCAAAGAATCGCATATTGCCGCAAAAAGTGGTGCCCTATATTTTGAAAGTGATTAAAATGAAATTTTATTGATTTTGCAATAATTATGTTTTATTAGAATTATTCTACGTCTGAGCTCATTAAAACCACTCACTAAGTCAGTAAAGTAAAACAGCCCCAGCGGCATCTAAAGTAAAAACTATAGTTTTGTCTATACTTATTTTAAAGTAAATTGAATATTTTTTACTGTCCAATTAAAATAACATAACAATTTTGTATAGTTATGAATCCACAACCGTTTTAATTTCGATAAATTTTGAAATTTAGCAAATAAAATATTTTTTTTTCTTTGTTTGAGCCCATAGCTCTTACAGCACAGATCCCAGCTCATTTTTGTTCGAGAACAAACTATTTGGCCAAGTATTTTCTTTTGAAATTTGCTTAGAGCTTTTAAATCGGGTGAAAAACCAAAAAATATTTGAAGTAGATTAATTTTGTGAGGCAACTTTTGGAAAAATCGAAATAACCGTTTATCGATAATATCTCTATAACGCGTCGATATAAATTTTTTATATGGCGATTTTCGTGATCAGCGGGTCAGTTTACTTTAAAAAGTTGCTTCTTCTACTGAATAAGAATTTTTTAATTTGCTTAAGTCATTTCTCGCTGGCCTTAAGGTATTTTATACAGGTGGCGTCACTTCTATTAAATCGAATCGAACAATGTTGCAACCAACTTCATTTTGAAGCCTCATCATTAGGCTATTTTTTTGCTGAAGTGTAAACAACATAGTTTTTGTCAACTTTTGTGCCAACAAAACACAGTCTAAGGGAAAGTTGTCTTATCTGCCTTCCATCGAATGCTAAAAAAAGCTTACGGGGAAAATGCTTCATCGATTTCCAAATTTGAGTTTTGTTAGAGACTGGACGAATCGACGAATATTCATTGTGGTAAGCTGCCACAACCGGGTCAAACCATCACAGGGCAACTCTACCGAACTCAATTGATGCGTTTGAGCCGAGCATTGAAGCAAAAACGGAAAGAATACGAGCAAAGGCAATTGTCTGAAAGTGCTATGGGGTGGGGTGAGGAAGTGCTTGAGGAGGGTGTGGTAAAATTACCGAAATTTTGTATTCATACCAAATTTTGAGGCTTTAGCTTAAGTATTTAGAACTAGGCCAAATGTTTAGAATAAATTCGAAAAATGCAGTCATTGCCCTAAAATTTGACAGGCATACCGGACCACATGGCGAATGTGTAATTTTTTTTCCTTAAGTTAGATTTGCTATAACATAAAAAACATAGTTTCGAAAAAAAGCCTTCCCTTCCTGGACCTTTGGCATATTGAGTCATTTTATAAAGATCACAATCACGAATTCTCAGAAACTTTAGAAAATAAGCATTCCATTCCGCAAGTATTCTGAGAAGCCCCTTGCCCTACCTAATTAAACTTGCACAATTTCTCACACTGCCAGCAGCGCGTGAATCAAAGGGTCGCAGGAAACAAGATACCTTCAATTGAGGATGGCTTTAAAAAGGTTTATTAATTAGAATCAAGATTGGAAAACAACAGCTTAAATATATTTGTCTCTGAGGAGAGCAGAACTGACCACTAACTGACCATTGCTGGAACTTGGTTTTCAGGAAACTAACCAGCTAAGGTTTTAGAGCGGTTAACAGCCTTGAAAATTCCTTAAAAGTTCTTAGTTTTTGGTCCATAAAACTTAAATTAAGTTGACCAACAATTTATCAGTTGTTGGAAATTTAGTTTAATCCATTTGTGTGGGAATATTTCAATCTGCCATATCTCTCTCTTTCTCTTTCACTGTCCCTCTATATCTATTTCTAGAATTTCTTTGGCACTAGAGAAGAAATAAAAGCAAAAACTTGTTGAATGGAAATCAAGCACACACACACACACACACATAGCATGAAGGTGTCTCGCATTAAAGCAACGCGTTAAACGAAGGCCAACAGCCCCACACTTTCACACACACACAGAGAGGGGAGAGACATGAGCACAGCTGGTAGCCAGGCGTCGCCATCATTGCCAACATCTCGTTGTCGTGGCCATTTTCCTGCAACATCTTTACACCTCGTCTACTTGTTGCGCGCTACTCCGCCAGACATCGCGACGTCGTCTTCCTCATGCAACTTGAAGGCAAGCACCACTGCCATATGCTAATAATCAAACTAAGAATGTGAGAGTGGAACGGATCGCTTCCCCCTCCTCTCATTCCATCCATTGTGGATGCACTGATTTCTGCTTCGTTTAATTAAGCCAAGCACGCATTTCCCGTGCTCTTGTGGTCCAGTGCACATTTCGTTTTTTTTTTTAACAGTTTATGCGATTAAATGAATTTATTTGCCTTCCCACCCACTTGTCCCCCCTTCCAATCATTGCTCTACGCTGACAGAGGCAACCCCAAATTACAGACTGACCGCCGTCCGTTTGGCTCGTTTAATTTCAGCTCAAATTTGACAGCTATTGGACAGGCAGGGACAAGGACAAACATTAAAGAAAGAGAAAGAGAGAGCAAAAATGAGGAAAATCTGTTGTTTTTTTTTTTTTCGTTGGCCTTGAAAACATTTTGTGGTTTTATTGGAATAAATTTAAGTCTAGCGTAAAATAAAGCAGTCCACGTTTACTGATTTGGTTAGAACAGTGCAAAAGCAGCACAAAAAAAACCAAACTAATTGCACGGTTTGCTAACCAAAGAGATAAATTTCCTCTTCGCTTTATTTGTGGTCATTTTAAATGCCCAAATATTGATTGAAATAATTGGTATACATGAAGTTGTTGTGTCGATAATATGGGCTATCATTTTCTTTACTACCAATTTGATGCAGGTGCAATAAGCTGGTGGATGTATAAATTACTCACAATTTATTTGCCATGTGTAATCTCGTTTTATTAGTCTACTCATTTCTTCAATCATTCCTCTGTTCAATGCTTTATACATTACTTTTTTTATGCCTCTGTTTATCTATTCATTCTTGTTTTCATTCCTGCATTTACTCGTCTGTTCATTTCTTTATTTTTTCCTCTGCCCTTTTCTCTATTCATTTCTTGCATCATTCATTCAGTCAATTCTCCATGCATTTCTATATTTATTGCTCTGAAAAAATAAACTTCTATTCATCTACTCCATTTTCTTTTTCATTCCTCTATTAGTTTCTCTATTTATTGTTATTTTTATTTTACTTCTCCCTTAATTTCTTTTGCTTTTCCAGCCATGCTCCCATTTTCACTTTCGCAAAAACTTTGCGATTTAAAACCGTGGGTTGGGACCGGATATGATTCTAAACGGAATCCAAAGCATGGCTAGAATAGCTAAAGAAATGAATGGAGTTATTATTCTCTCCATTTACTTTTCTATTCTTTTCTTCAATGATTGAAGCTGTTTTATTCATTCCTTAGTTCATTTTTCTATTCATTACTCTTTTGATTATTTGATACATTAGGGTGTCCCAAAAAAAAATTTTTTTTTGCGCACCGGCATTTTCTGAAAGCTTATGGAGTAAAGTATTTTTGAGATTTTTTTTCAGATTTTTCGAAAGACGTTTAGAGGTCGCACAAATCGAGTTTCCCCCAAAAATGGGGTTTTCCGTATTGATTTCGATTTTTACTTATGACATGGTAAATAACCACAATTTTCTTAGTTTTTAAAATCAACATTTTAAAGAAAAATGTCCCAATTTTACTTTTATGAGCATAAACCATGAGTTTTGGCTTTGCATTTGCTTGTTTAGGTACCATATATTACATTTTTTTTTAAATTTTTCATAAATTTTGTAAAAAACTCATTATAACTTTTAAAATTTCTATGAAAATTGAAAAAACTAATGATGCAGTTTAAAAGATGGTTAAATTTTTAAAAAACTGAAACTAAGAAATTCAAATTTGCGCTTACCGTTCCAGAGTTATACTCATTTAAAGCTTTGTACCCATTTTATGAAATTAATAATATTAAAAGATGTTTGCCAGTTGTGCATCGGATTTGCTTTAAACTTTGATTTTTGATATTTTTTCGAGCTGTGTTTTCAGATTCACCACGGATGCTTTCGCGTTTTATAGGAAATTTTGTATTAGCAATTTCGTCTGAACAACATTTACCATTTGGGTATTACAAGCTTCCGAAAAATTATGCAATAAATCATATGAGTAAAATTCATCATTGCCACCAAGAAAAAGAAAAATTTTAATAAAAATCGGCTTTGATGGACAAACCGTGGTACGCCAAGATGCCCTGAACTAAAGTATGATCTGTTTTTCTGGTGCTTATGAAGCACTTTACTAATAAAATTCATTTCCTAATTTTGGTGAAGCTTGTTTTACCCTAAATTTTGTCAATGTTGCTGGTACAATTTTGCCTATAAACCGCGAACCAAGTCTTCGTTGGCAAAACGAAAAAGGCAGATCTGTATATTATTAGATCTGGTTTATTGCCTATATGAATTGATTTTGTGGGTGTGTCTAAGAATGGTACTCCAACTCGCGGTTTTTTGGCTGTCGAGTACCATTTCTTTTGGTTATGTAATAGCTCTTTATACCATAATAAGAAACGATTTTAATGAAAATCTACCGTGTGCTTTTAAAGATTTTCAAAAATGAAGGATTACCTTCTTCGGGAGGTACCTTAATCGATTGCACGATTGAATTAAATGTTTTATATTTCGTTCCCAATGACCTTGTCCGCATTTGCTGAATTTTAGAGAATTTTATCTTAAACCATTAAAATCTAAGTTAAAATTGTTGTCGTTGTGTGTTGTAAGTACAAAAGTACCCGTAAAACACGAAATGAGGCTTCATTTGAAAAACTGGGTATGAGGCGATGCGTACAGAGGTCCCTTTTGTCATAATTAAACGGTCTTATGTCGGGGTTTTTTTAGTGTTTGTACTATGTTGCATGAATTCTCCGCAAAAGAAAAAAATAGCAGGAATATTAGACTAACCAACTAAGCAGGAAAAATAAACAGTAAATGCAAAAAATATCATAATTTAAAGTTTAAAGCAAATCCGATGCACAACTGGCAAACATCTTTTAATATTATTAATTTCATGAAATGGGTACAAAGCTTTAAATGAGTATAACTCTGGAACGGTAAGAGCAAATTTGAATTTCTTAGTTTCAGTTTTTTAAAAATTTAACCATCTTTTAAACTGCATCATTAGTTTTTTCAATTTTCATAGAAATTTTAAAAGTTATAATGCGTTTTTTACAAAATTTATGAAAAATTTACGAAAAAATGTAATATATGGTGCCTAAACAAGCAAATGCAAAGCCAAAACTCATGGTTTATGCTCATAAAAGTAAAATTGGGACATTTTTCTATAAAATGTTGATTTTAAAACTAAGAAAATTGTGGTTATTTACCATGTCATAAGTAAAAATCGAAATCAATACGGAAAACCCCATTTTTGGGGGGAAACTCGATTTGTGCGACCTCTAAACGTCTTTCGAAAAATCTGAAAAAAATCTCAAAAATACTTTACTCCATAAGCTTTCAGAAAATGCCGGTGCACCCGTGAAAATATAAAAAAAAAAATTTTTTTTTGGGACACCCTATTTAGTCTTATTTATATTTATTCATCTATTCATATATTCTATTCTGTTCATTTCTCTATTCTGTTTGTATTCCTCTATTCATTTCTTCAATTATTCACCCGTTCCCCTAGTTATTCTGATGTCCATTCTTCTTTTCACCATTCTTTCCTCAGTTCATTTTAGCATTTATTCACTTTTATTTTCTTTCATCAGTGGCGTAGATAGCTTTTGCTATATTGTGGGGACGAAGTCCAATTTTTCGAGTTTTTTTTTTGGTTTTTTAAATTTGTTTTTAAGTTATCGGTAAAAGTATTGAACTCTGGCCTTCTCTCCGAAAATTATAAAACAAAATGGAGCGCGAATTATTAAGAATTCTTATGCAAAATAATTTCGGGGGTCATCCATGGTAACTTTTTAAACGAATTTGGAAATATTCACGTTTACTTTTCGTAAAAAACACAACAAATTTGTGAACGACCCCAAGAACTCAAGGCCTAGTATAGGTCGGTCCCCCTTTCTCAAAGAATTCCATCGATGGGCAGCGAACTATTAAGAATTATCATGCAATAAAATTAAGGCAGTCAGCCATACTTTCTTTCTATGTCAATGTCATTAAATATCAAAATTTAAGGTTGATCTTTGAGTTTTCGTAAAAAAAAGTTGATATATCAAATAATTATAGCTAAAGGCCTGATTCCAGATGACATAAAAATCAATTTTTATGTTGAAGTTCACATGAATAGAAACACTTTTGAACTGTTTTGAATGAATTATTGTGCCGAAATAAAAATTTATGTCATCTGGAATCAGGCCTTAAAGAAGGGATTTTCATAAACTCACTCCCAAACACAAAACATGAAAAGCATCTATCGGGATGTAAAAATCGAATTGGCACATTTGGCTGCAAAAAGACCAACATTTCGAACAAATATAGATTCCACCAGCGAATTTCAAAGCACAGATCATCCATTATTTTCTCTATTTATTACACTGTTCATTCCTCCCATCATTGCGTTATTCATTCTTCTATTCATTCCCCTATTTATAACTTTCTTAATTTATTCCTTCATTCACTTCAATTGTCTTTTACCCATTCATTACTCTATTTAGTCCTCTATGTACTCCACCATTCATTCCTTTAGTTATCAAGGGGGTATTCTACATGTTCACCAGTTTTTTATTAGTTTTTCTTATAGTTTTATAGGATTTTATAAAGTTCGAAATACTTTAGAAGAACAATGTCTTCGCTAATACAAGTTATTTTCACATTACTTTAACTTTAAACGCATTTATCTCGAAACCACTTTTTTCACTTTTATACTTTTTTTTGGACCGCACACTTTGACGGCCGAGAACTTTTTGAACAGCCCTCGTATCGAAGCAGTAAATTTTTTTGTTTACTTTAATCTGTTTGTAACCTAATAAAAAAATTAGAATTGAAAAAACTATTTTTGTTTTCAAATTAGATTTTTTTTAAAAAGATCCAAAAACAGCCTCGACATGAAGAATCCCCCCTTAATATATTCATTGCTCTATTTATTCTTGTATTTAAGTATTCAATACTCAATTCTTCATTACACTGTTAATTTTTCCAATAAATTCTCTTTTCATTACTCTTTTAATTTTTCCATTCATTGCTCTACTCATTTCTTCATTTATTCCTGTAGTTACTTTTTTATTTGTTCCTTTAATTATACCTCTGTATATTCTTCCATTTTTTTTATTCATTTCTTTAATCTTTAAACTTTCATCAATTCATTCTTCTATTCATAACTCTAGTCATTCCTCTGTTTAGTTGTCCACTCGTTTCCTTAATTATTCCTGAGATTTTTCCCCAATACATTTCTGTTTCTATATCTCTATTTACTCTTTTATTCAGTCCATTACTTAATACTCTTTTCATTTCTCATTTAAATCCTCTCTCCCTCTATTGACTTATTTATTAATTTCTCTATTCATTCATTCATACATTCATTCCTCTATTCATATATTTATTTCTTCTTCCATTCAATTATTGGTCCATTCCATTATCCTTTCATTCCTCTACTCATTTCTAAACTCGTTCCCCATTCAGTCATTGATTTCTCTGTATATTCCTGTTTTCATTTCTCTTTTAATTTTTCTATTAACTCATATATTCAGTTTATTATTTATTCCTTTGTTTATAAGTAATTTTTTTCCTCAATGCATTTCTTGTATCCTTTATCCATTTATACTTCTTTTCATTGCACTATTAATTTCCCTATTTATACCTATTTTTTCATTCCATTATTTATCCTCTATTTAGACGCATTCATTCCTTAAGTTATTGTTTTATTCTTCTATTTAGCCATTCATTCCTTAATTCATTTCTCTATTCATTCATGCGATTCTTCTTGTGTTAATTTAAGCTTATTTGTCGTTTCCTGTCCTATGGAAACACAATCCTCATAAAATTTTGGGCTCTTGTGTTTGAGCTGGTTAGAAAGATATATATTCAGTGTGCGTAAAGCTACAAATGAGAGTTTTTTTTGCTTCAGCTTGTTTTGCACAATGTTTTCGTTTGAATGATTGCAGTGACCCATGAGAAAACTATAACAACAACGTATACAACTTTTGTCCATGAAGCCTTAGGCAGTGGCTTTATCCAGAGAAATGAGAAAAGTAACCCAAGATGTGTACTTCCAATCGCTTTCCTAAAGTACATTTTGCGGTATTTCCACTCTATTTTAAACAATCAGTTTGCTTCATATGTAAGTTGTTTGAAAACAGGTATTAAGTTACCAACTGTAACACAAAATGCACCAACTGTGCAACTTGCAACAAATTCATAATCTAACATTGAAATTTAAGCTTCTCTATGTGTCCTTGTGCAGCATTTTCTTTTATGGCTTTCAGTTTAAGGCGATGAGTTAATAGACAAAGTAAGACAAAGGCCCAAATCAAAAAAAATCACATGAAATTTTTGTAAGCCAAAAAGAAAGTGCCTAAGTTTAATATGAGCTTATTGGCTTTTACTCCTGCTCCGGTCCCCTGTCTTTGCAGTGAAAGAACATTTTGACAAGCTCAGCAATCTGAGCACGCATGTGGGATGCCAAAAGAGATGCCATTCACATCATTGACATTGCAGTTTTAGGGGGTGTTGGGGGGTGGTACACGTAGCACGCCTGACAACACCTTACGTAACGTAATGAGATTTTGTGCCCAGCACCTTCAGGTATGCCAACTTAAAGTCACCCAGTCAAACTCTTTCTGAGTGCAATGTTGATTTACAGCATGCGGATGTTTAATTCATAGAAAGGTAGCAATGAGGGTAAGAATTCATGTCACAAGTTTTGGCCAGGCCATCTTTGCCGTCATCTTGTTCACCAAAAATGGTAAAGAGCTGAGACTCGTCGACTTCACCAAAATTGGTAGGGAGCTTAGACTTGACGAGTTCACCAAAAATGGTAGAGAGCTGAGGCTTGGCGACTTCACCCAAAATGGTAGAGAGCTGAGACTTGTTGACTTTACCAAAAATGGTAGAGAACTTAGCCTCGTCTTGTTCACCAAAAATGGTAGAGAGCTGAGACTCGTCGAGTTCAATCCTGTCTTTTTCATCCCGCTGCTCTAGAATGATGTCGTTATCCTTGAAATTCATTTCATACATGTAGCCAATCAAAGAAACTCTGCCATGTCCTAGAAATGGAATATTCATAGTGTGTGTTTTAAACCTGGTTCGCACCTGGAAAGGCGTCCACTTACCAGTAGTCTGGAAAATAATCTGATCGCCCTGGACGAAATTCAAGTTAACCTGCACTTTAGGTCTAGCCTTTGTGACCGTTCCCACAATCTTTTTCCGATTGCCAGCGGTCATATGTAAAGTGGCCACCGTTCCCTCGATCAGGGCCACTCCCGACACACGGAACAATTTGGGAACATCCACCTTGTGCTTGCGGTTAGGTTCTACGGTTAGACCTAGTCGGAAAGCAGGAAAATGGATGAGATAAAATTATAGGCAACTCTGTCGGTTTCTTGCCGCAAGCAGGTGGCATTGGCCAAATCTGCGGCGGGCAAGAAAATCAACTTGCACCACAATGTTAATAACTTACCCCAAAGATTGAACTTCGACATGTCGCGATTTTGTTACACAAAAAAATTGAAAATAAAAAAAAAAGCACTTAGAAACAAAATTCAAGAGAATTCCATACGACGCCGTTTAGCAAAAGTGCCAAAGTGAAAGAATGGTATCGAATGATTATAGAGTTGCCACCTGGCTAAAAAGTACAGTGCTACCATTTTAGCTATTTAGTTGCAATTTTTAAGGAAGCAAAGTGCATATTTTTAAAGCTCTATATTTTCCAGCCATGTCATATCGTATAAACCAAAAAAACATCAGATAAGCAATTTTTTCTACATTTTTATTTTAAATTTACAACTAATCCAATAGAGAATTTGGAATTTAGTTACAATCTTGTTAAAACACTTTCTTGACATTAAAATAGTTATTTTATTTGTTTTAAATGTTGAAAATAGATAAATTTGGCTACTAGTTCTATAAATATAATAAAATAAGAACAATCACTTCCTTAACGTATGTCATGGGTAACTTTAGTACTGTACTAAATTCACAAACATACAAATCAGACAAAAAAATCTGAAGAGAAACTCTTATCAAATAGAACCTCTGCTATTTATTTCTAAAGGATTTTTAAATTGTTCATATGTTTAGAGTTATTTGCATTGCTAGAGATATATCTAACGAGACTATCTGACGATAGTGTAATAGCAAGTCAAATATCTCTTAATATTTAGCAAATTTTAGCTTTCTTTGATGAAAGAGAATAGGTTCTATCTGATAAGAGATTTAGAGAAGTTTGACATACGACTATTTATTATTTTGAATTCATAGCAAAAAGGGGGACAAATTTTTTAAAGAATTCAACTTTTATGGACCAAGAACCTTAGGTTAATGAAGTTAAGGAACAGGTCCTCAAACCGAAGCTTATATTTCACGAGAGGTTCGAACCTTCGGACCAAATCTTTTGCACGATTTGAGAGGTTTGCTGCCTTGGTTGAATATATAAAACGTTAGACGGAACCGACTATTTAGAGATATAAGACATAACTTTGATCAAGGATAGATAAAACAAATATTGACTGAACAGCTAATACAATAAATGCAACAAAATATTATGTTCTTTACAGTTTTTCTAATTAATACTTATAGATTGATTTTCATCTTCATCTGAAGATAAACATGGTAAAGGAGTGGCGTAGACAGCTTTTGACTATTGGGTGGATGAAGTGGAAATATTATAAAATTTTTGTTTTGTGGGTTTCTTAAATTTGATTTACTGTTATCTTATTTATTACCTTTTTCTTTTACAAAATGAAGTCTCTCTCTCTCTCTTTTGAATATTATACAATGAAGCAAAATGTTTTTTTGTGACTTTTTATAGCAGCTATGGCTTTCTATCGAAAATAAATGTAATAGAACATGTTTTTGAACCGAACATTGCTATGATTTAGACCCTTCGGATTGAGTTTTTAAGAACAAGTCGTACTTGAAACAAGTACGAAAGGGTTGAAACAATCCTAAAATTAATGTATCAATCCGAAAACCATCCTACTTGAAAATCAAATAACCCTGAATCGATATTAAAGTAAGTATGAAATTGCAATGCAAAAGAAAGTAATGAATGTCACAATAGGGATTTTTACCTTGAGATTTTCCCACCGATTAGAGCTCTACATGAGAAGGTAGCTGCTGAATTGCCTCCTTATTTAAAAGCGGGTGTTGTTTGTGTCCTGTTTTTAAGGTTGTGTGCAAACAAGTAATGAACTAGAGCAGGCTAAGATTTGCCAATCGTTAAAAAAGTCCCCTGGTATTCTTCTGCAAATTCGTTTGCAGTATGTATTGATGATACTCTTAAATTAATCTATTTCACTTTAATGTTTGTTATTTTAAGAAACGAGTTCTGCTTAGACCTTTATTTAGAACAGACGCAGGAACATTAGTCAAAATTAGCACTATTTTTCTTGCATCCTTTCTTTGGCCTTAAGCAATGACCTTAGTTTAACATTGAGCGCTCAAAAAATAGGAGCTTTGTAGACGACATTATTGAAAAAGCGAAAGTAATAAACAGTCAGCGCTCTTAGCAAAAGACATGTCTGAAGCCCTGACCATCAATGGAACCTCAAGGGGAGGAACAAAAATCATATTTTTATTGGTGGCTATAAAAAGATTAATTTGTTCTAGCTAATGCGAAAAATCATTGGAGAATTTCAAGATAGGTTCCCAGCCAGCATTTTAAGAATTTTTTGATCACATTCGAGTCCTTAGTTTGATTAAAATGGTCATAAATAAACGAATAAACATATAAAAGAAAAATGATTCGTTTTCTGATCATAAATTCACTTTTGTCGGAAGAAAATGATATCCTATCACGCTCTTATACCCCGTTTTTTCAGATCAGTTACGACTCATTTTCGAGTCATTTGGAAGTAAATTTCGAGTCATTTTTTAATGAATCACCTTTTGAGCAAATGCATGAGTCATTTCCGAGTCTTCTTTAAATCGCACTTGAAACATATCTCTTTATTAATCATCAAATGGGCTCAAATAATACTCGCTAAGGTGATTGTTGTAAAAATGATCTTCCAAATGCTAGGTGGGGTTTTGGCAGATGATGGATATGGTGAGAAAGTTTCGGATTCGGAGGAATTGGGTGATAGATCAAAGACGAAAATCTATGGATAAATACTTAATATTTTCAAAACGGTTGGACCGATCGATTTTAATGATCTCTGATTTGTTGGATTCGTCTCCGCCCTATAATAGCAGAATACCAAATAAAATACACTTAAATGGTAAAAAAGACCGCGAAATTTGAGTTTTTATCAATAAGAAGATTAAATGGCAATTGTAGACGAGTACATAGGATGAGAAAAACCCAATATAATGAGTTTAGATTATCGTGAAAATTTAATAGTTGGCAGTTGAAGACAGGTGTAATAAGATGGGAAAATAGACGGATAATAAAGATGAAACGTTCTCAAAAATTGGCGATTTGTATGAGTTAAGATAATCTTAACCGGGGGTAAATACAAACAGTGAATCAATACAACGTTTCAAAAAATTTAGTAAGGCAAAGTTAAAATAGTAAGTTGTTATATTTTAAACTTTGTGCTGGGAACGATGCGGTTCTGAGACGATCGGAGTGTGTAGTCCGAACAGAGAACAAGATGTGGCTGACGGATTATAAACCAAGAAAAGCTATATAAAAGTCTTAGTTTTGTTATATGTAATTTAGAAAAAAGTGATGAAAAGAGATACTATATATATATATACAGTGAATCAATAAAGTTTAGGCACAAATTTTTGTTAGTCAAATGTTAAGCAATGAATGTTGCATCTTTATAATTTCTTAAATTAAATATGAATAGATTTATTTAGGAACAAACTTTGAAAATGAAGGTGTGTCTATACTTTATTGATTCTCTGAAGATTAAAAGATATAGATCGAAAAAACCACCAATTACCAAATTTCGCAAAATTTTATAATGAGTTTAGATTATCATGACGTAATAATACCCACTCCGGCACTTACTACATAGTAGAAACATAAGTAAAATTTTCTTCCTAGAAACTTGAACCAAGTGCTTGAGTTGTAGTATACAAATCAGATTTAATTACTTTGTTGTAGATGGCCAGGTCAAGCGCCAAATATTTCCTCCTCTTTGTAATATAATGTTAAAAAGACACAATATTTCTTATGCATAAATGCCGAAAACTGTTGAAACCGTGGAGAAACTACCAATCAGTAAATTAATATGTGGAAGGCAAACTTTGGCTTGCATTCAGCTGTTCTTAGCGTATGTTAGTGTGACCGTTTGCAACACCACATCATTCCAGAATGATGTTAAATGTGTTTAAACACATTTGCTCACACCTGTAGTCGTATGCCACAGCATTAAACCAGTTAAATTTTAAATTAATTGTGAGCACAAAGTAAATCAACACAATGTTGAACCAAATTATCACTTTTTTAAAAGACTGGCAGCCCTTTAATCAACGATAGATAACTATCGATTGGTAAATGCCAATCGAACCAGTCGGAGCTTTCTCCGTGTGGCAAGGGCGTTGCCAGCTTTCCAAAAATGATAGGGGAGCAGTGACTGAACGTTTCTTAAACATTTCTCTTATTATATAGTTTACTATTCAAAAATTAAATAAAGATGAATACGATATGAAATGAGAAACAATCTTCAAAATAATGTCGGAAAAAAATACACATAAATTAAAACTCTTGCACTTTCCCAGCGGCGCAAATGCACATTACATAATCGAGCACCTCTTAAACACTTCGAAGGCTGTGTGTCGCACAGCATTGATTACAACCCAGTATACATTTACATTAGCATGGCCGCTTTGTGGACTGCTAGCTTTCGAATCCTCATTACTTTGTAATCGACAAGTGGGCGAGTACAACTGCATATAACAATCTAAGAAATGTAATGGACGGTGTGGATGGGCTGCCCACTAAACGATACACATAGTATGCGCTGTTGTAATGCAGATACTTTACGACGTAATGTACTTTGAACTAAAAATTTATTAGCCATTCCACTATACAAAAAATTTAACAAATCGACTAAAAGCTATTTAAAATTAGTTATTTTTCGCTGATGCGGAGATGCACGCACACGCCACACGTCAGAAATCATCTACACACACGCACACATACAGTATGTTAAGAAAGTGTTTTGACACAGGAAAAAAATTTACAATTTGCACTTATATTGCACAAAAGGGGCTTTCTATAGATGGTTAAATTTTGTTCTTATTTTATTCTAGTTCTGTATTGTTCCTAGAGCTAGCATGCAAAAAAAGTAGCCAAATCCAACTAGTTTTAACATTTAAAAAAATATAAAACAAATAAAAACCAAATTGTAAAGTGTCAAGAAAGTGTTTTGACAAAAATCAAATCTCATATATTCTCAGTACAGGAACTCAAATGGAAATAAAAATTAATGAGTCTAGACAATTTTGACACGCTGAACCCGTATCTGGTTATATAAGCTCCATATCTTTAATGGATTAGCTGTAAATTTTATCTAATAGTGATTGTTTTGGTTGGCTCAGGCGGTGTTTTGGTGCATTAATTTGGTGAAACCTTTCTCCTCTTTTTTCCTCCCTGACCTTGAGCCAACCAAAACAATCACTATTAGATGCAACAAAAAGGTCACCAGCCCCAGCTAATAATGTAAATTTTATTTAAAATGCAGAAAATTACATATTTTACCCCTTTTTGGTACATAGGAATCTCGTAGAAATCAGATTATTTTGAAAATTATTTTTTCTTGATAATATAGCATCAAACCTAGAGTACACAAGGAATAAACAAAATCTTTTTATCATCAGAGCCATTTAACAATAGTAATGTTAAGTGCTTGGCTGAAGTTGATCTAGCTTCTTCTTTCACATTACAGCAATCGACAAACTCCTCTATTGTAACAAATTAATTATATTTATTTTTTATTTTAAAAGTGCGTTATACTTTTAATTTTGTGCGATTTGAATTGCTACTTTGACTTCTTCAACCATTTTAGGAGCAATTTTTGTGCAAAGTAGTGACTATTTAAAATGGTAGCACCAATAGATCTTCACAATTTCATTAAAAAATAAATAAATATTTGTTTCCGTTAAAAATAATAAGAAAATGATCCAGAAAGCTTTCTAATGAAGTCCAGAAAAACTTTTTGGGAACATTTGCCCACAAAAAGCTGACCTAGAATTAGTTGCCTATCAACAGCTCTCAATATTCAGCAGTATGAACAGTATACTACCAATTGTTAGTCATGAATTTATGCCAATCAACAGTTGTTCATATAAAGTTGTTTTCGTTGTTTAGTTGAAAGAAAATATTCCTAGAAAGAGTCAACCATAAACAGTCTTCACCGAAAAGTTGCCAACTTTTTCAAAGAGTTAACTGTTTGGTATCAACTCCCATTTTTATGACAAATATTTTATTTCCCCAGTTGGAAGTCCCTGTTCAGCTAACTGCCTTATCTTTTCTTGGGTTTCCTTGACGTTTTATTGTTTTGCTTTTTTATGGGGGCCAGCTGTTGCCACCAGACTTCTCATCCTCCTTTCTCCATCTTCATCAACGTCATTTAACCAGTCCTTAACGTCACAACAGTGTCTTTTGGCGTTTTGCTCATTCTTTTAATTGTGTTTCTGAGTGCCAGAGAGAGCAAGACTTTAATTCTATTGATTTATTGGACTAGAGAAAATGCATAACAAAACTTAAAGTAAACGGACACTGAACTGAACGCATTCATTATAATTAGTTTCCTAGACATTTAAGTTGCTTAATTGAAACTTATAGTTACCTACACTCACACACACAATTCAAAACGTGAAACAATCTACGTTAACAGGGAACAGGAACTGGGACAATGCCAATGCCAAGCCTAACCCCCAAACACCAGCAAGAAATGCAAACAATGGACCAGGCAAAGCCAACAACAGCAACAACAACCACACCAGCGGCAATCCAGAGTTGCATTTTACTCGAAGACAGCAGATATTCTCACAGATAGAAAGTTATGGAGTGGCAAAGTCTTTGTCTCTGTCCCTGTCTCCCAGTGGTGTCTCTGACTTTGTCTCGGTCTTGGTCTAGGTTACTGGTTGTCGTTCTGTTTAAAAGTTGGACAGACAAAAGTTTAACTCTTGATTCTGCTATAAGCATTTTTATTAAGTACGCAAGTTATGGGGAAATATGTGAGCTCAACGCTAAGAAAAACAAATGCCTTATGGTCACCAACACTGAAAAATCACAGACCTAAGTGTACATTCACATTTTAACAAGTGCGGTATTATTTAAATATTAGGTGGCAACTCTAAAATAAGTCACATTGTCGATTGATCCTTTTATTTTGATACATTAACTGAACGATGCCGTTTGCCTTTCTGTGGAATTTGCTTATTAACTCTTTAGCTTCTTGATTCACAATGAATCCAGTTTACAGTGTTTGCCAAAAATCTAATATTGCTAAATTTGCCAAAATATAATTGCTAGAAATAGCTAAAAATAAAAAAGTGGCTTTAAAACAGTTAAAAGTCAAAATGTAAAAAAATTATTTTTTCTTGAACCAAAATTCAACAAAATTTAAAATAAAATACATTTGAAGGAACAACAACAACAACTCTGGAGTCAGAATATCCAGCGGTTTTTGTGAGTCCGAGCCGAACAACAAACGCCGCATAAAACAAGCTTAAAATAGCTTAATTGGCTAGTTTTCAATCTTAGCTGAACTAACAGAAAGCTTGTGATTTCGTCTAAACTAAACTAAACCGTCTGCTATTGGAATTGACAACATATTCCAATGGGTGGGCCAGCGTACGGTGCAGTGACTGTTCAACGCCAAAACACTAACATTTCAAATCAAAATACCACCAAATGTGAAACGGTCACACTGCGCTGATTTGCTTGCATTTGAATTTAGTTAATTGCTTTTTTTAATATTTAGGGATTTTTGGAGGATATATAGAATGCAGAAGTCATGGGCCATGCAAAACCTTACCGTTGGCTTCAAATTATGCCAATCGATGATTTTTGTACCCCATCGGATTTCATTTAGCTGTTTGTGCCTCAAACTCGGCGCCTCTACCTGTCAAGTTAGCGACGCTACGAGCTTTCCGATGGGTATGAACAAAAATTTTAGTTTGTTTGAGTTCAACAGAGCGTAGAGGCCTGTCGGAATTTTACGAAAGCTTTCCGACACCGTTTTATACCCTTGGACAAAGTATATTAAGATTATTCGGATGTTTGTAACGCACAGAAGGAAGCATCTCCGACCACATAAAGTATATATATTCTTGATCAGCATGCCGCGCTGAGTTGATAGTCCGTCCGTCCGTCTGTCTGTTTCTATGCAATCTCCTCCGTCAGTTTTAAAGCTATCGTAACCAAACTTTGCACGAAGTCTTTTAGTACAAATACGCTGCACATTTGTCGGAACCGCCGTATCGCATGAATATAACATATAGCTGCCATAGGAACGATCAACCGAAAAACTAGTCTTAGTGAGAAAATCTTTTTTGTTTTCCATGCAAACGTCTCCGAGCCTCGTATTTATATGTAAACAATAATATAGTATAGCTGCCATACAAAATATAGGTCTGAAAAAAGTCTTAGTAAGAAAACACTCATTGTTTTCAACCCTATCGCTCTCAAACTTGTTGCTGATCAATATTAAATGATACCACACAATTCAGCCTAGTTTAATTCAAATCGGATGACCCACAACATATAGCTGGCCAAAGTACATCAGTGAAGTCGGACTTGAATTGAAGTAGGCGACAAAATAGTTGTAGGTGTCCTTCACCTCTGTAAAAGCCTATAACAATACCATAAATATATTTGAAAAAAAAAAAATGGGCATGGTTCAATTACGCCCAGAAGCACATGTATTTCTATATACTTTAAAACTTCTGAACAGTAAAAAAAAAATTTGTCAATAAAATAATTAATTAATCAACAACAATACAAAAACAGACTCTTTAATTTGATTGACTATTCAGTATACGTGAAACTGAATGATTAACTTAACTTTGTAAATCAACTTCAGCGAGCGCTACCCCTAACCTAATTGTACTTTGATAACTGTGAGTTTTAGCAAAGATTTATTGATATTATAATGGGAGGAAGGGAAAAAAAAAAAACGATTGTTTTTGGGAGCTGACATTGGATGCAAATTTGTGCTTCTCGCTGCCTGTACGAGGAAACATATATTGAAATTTAGCTATACGTTTTCAAATTAGCTATACGACTGAGAGCAAAAAGTTTATAGATATTTAGATGACACATGTGACGCAAAGAACTATTTTTCTTTGGAGCTGACATTGGATCCCACAAAAAAAGTTTGTATGAGATGCGGTATCTATATAGAAGTGTCTTTGGTTTTAGCTTACAGAACATTATCGTAACTGGGTAAAATATTATATGAAATTTTGTAGTTAATAGAACGTTGAATAAGTAAGTGGTTTTAAGTTGAATAGGCATCCATCATTATATATTCCGCTCATTCACAACCATTTCTCATTTTGTTTGTGTCACTGTGAAAGAGAGCTTCAAATCAAGCCAATCCGAATGCTTCTGCATAACAGTCAAATTGGTACGATTGCAGCTTTGACACCCGATGTAAAATTATTTGCAGACAGCAAAGTTAAAATTCTGCAACTCTTCTTAAATCTGCAAAGGATCGAATCGACGATTTTCCGACCTCCTTTAGCATTAGTGCCATTTAACGGCGCACCACTCGAAAAACTAATATGTACGAAATGCATTATAAATGATTGCCAAAAATAAACATTTCTAATAATAAATTAAGAAAACAGATCAATTTGTAATTTACTATACTTGCAACAATAAAAAACACATAAAAGAGCACTTAACATGAACAACACAAACAACAAAACACAAATACGTTCTGCATGCGGATCAAAATATTTTGACGCTGGGCAGCTCCTCCGGCAGCTCCGCAGCTGATTCTTTTTACTATTTTAATCTAATTTTATTAACAATAAATGATAATAAATATGAGCATCGGAATAGATCGGCATCACAACTAAAAGCTTAAGTGAAAGTACAAAAAGTAAACGAAAAACAATCAAAAAAGGTCATTTCTGATTTTGCTTTGTTTTAAAAGATAAAGAACAATATCCCAATTGTTAAATAATTCAATTCATAGTTAACACCTGTTCGAACGTTATCCATATCATTAAAAAGTTATTATAACTTTTATTTGTTAATTTTTTTAACTTTTAAATGTTGGGTCACTTTGAGACAAAAACACAAAGCACTAAATTGCGTAGCAAATAGTTTAAATTTAAGGGATTTTTACACAAAGAGCGAATGGTCACACAAAAAATGGTTGTTTGTTTCAAAAGATAATTTATTTATGATATGATCGACATACTTCAAAGTGTAAAATTTTGATTTCGGTTTTTTTGATTTTGTCGTATGGGACCGACCACTGTGGATCGGTTGAAAAGTAGTTTTATGGAGAAAAGTTTTTATACACTTGCAGAGGGTATATTGAAATTGTCCGGATGTTTGAAACGCACAGAAGGAAGCATCTCCGACCACATAAAGTATATATATTCTTGATCAGCATGACAAGCTGAGTTGATATAGCCATGTCCGTCTGTCCGTCTGTTTTTATGCTATCTCCTCCCTCAGTTTTAAAGCAATCGAAACCAAACTTTGCACGAAGTCTTTAAGTACAAATACGCTGCACATTTGTCGGAACCGGCCGGATCGGATGACTATAGCATATAGCTGCCATAGGAACGATCGGTTGAAAAAGTAGTTTTAGTTAGAAAAACTTTTTTGTTTTCAATGTTATCGCTCCCAACCCTCGTATTTAGAAGTTTTCTATGAATTCAATTTCAAAGATTATCAAAATCGGACAACTAGTATAGTTGCCATACAAAAGATAGGTCTGAAAAAAGTTTTAGTATGAAAAACTTTTTTGTTTTCAATGCTTTCGCTCCAAAACTCGTTACTGATTAATATGATATGCTAACACACAATTTTGTCAAGTCTGATCCAAATCGGATGACTATAGCATATAGCTGCCATAGGAATGATCGGTCGAAAAAATAGTTTTAGTGAGAAAAACTTTTTTTTTTTCAATGGTAGCGTCTTTGTACGTTCCAGTTATGAATATTATCTGTCTCAACACAATTTTGGAGAGTTTGATCAAAATCGGATGAATAGATCTTCTTTATTTTTCCATAAAAAAAACGGGTTGTCATCCCTGCTATGAAGCATAATTCAGGATTGATTTCTTAAACTTTCTTTTGGTCCCGGCATCAATAAGTCCTTTCAATTTTGTCCGACCAGTGATTCATAATTCCTAAGTTAGGGCGGGATTTACAATAAAGCAAACTTCATGCAGTTTTCAATTAAGCTAATTCTAATTTTCTAGATTTTGTAATAAAATGTATAGAATCACACTTTTGTCTCTAGCTTAGTGAGAATTTATTGTGTAAATTTTCTTAGTTGATCGTTGTATGTTGCTTGCCGTATTAAAATGTCATTAAAAACTAAGCAGATAAGGATTAAAAATTACGAAGATTTTTGGAGGACTTTTTTGTTACTTTACTGTAAGGGGCTTAAGAAGTTGTGCAAACGTATGTAACCGTATGTGTGTGCGTGTATATCAATTATGGAGGGTATTTCGGAGTCAAGTCACTCGACTTTACCACTCTTACTTGATATTCTCCATCCTCCACTTTGACTTTTGTGATTTTCTAAAGATTCAAAATTTTTGTTTCTTAAAAGTATTTTTATATATTCCAAATTTGTTGGTTCTCAAAAAAAAAAAAGCAAAAAATCCTTCTTCCTCTGCTACGCAAAAGCATGGAAAAGTAGAACGCTAAAGCTGGATTAAAACTTTTTTTTTTTACTTACTAGGAACCAAAATTTAAGCCGCACACAAGGATGCTTTAGCAGCGGAGAGCTGACATGCCATTGCAGCAATTGCCTCCATCCCCCTTCCCTACTGTGGCCATACCTCATCTTTGGCAACTAAATCCCCCCAGTGCGCGCTTCGTGCCGGTGGCAGGTGGGTGCGCACTTGTCCTCTCACATATTTTTACGTAAATAAACGCACGTATTTCACAACTTTGCGCCAGTTTCCACTTTCATTTTGGCATTCCGGGTCCCTTTTTTGTTTTGTTTTTTGGTTTCCTTTGTGGAGGACCCAAAAAAAATTTTTTTTTTTTGCTACTAATGGAAAATAGTAATTACAATAATTTCCTTTCTCCCTTTTTTTTCGTTTTTTGTTATGTTTATGTATAAGCCATTTTTTTTGTTTTTTTTTTTTTGCCTTTTTGCATTATTTATTTTATTGCAGGTGGTGGCCAGCGGCAGACAACATAAACATAAAGCTATTATGGCCTTAACGCCCCTCACAGAAGTGGGCGTGTCTGTGTGTCTGTCTCTGTTGCTACGTCTGTGTGCGTGCGTGTGGAAATTAATAATAAATCAAAATTAAATGTTTGCTTACTTGACACTTTGGCTTCCTTCGGTCTCCCTCGCTCTCGGTGTCTCCCGCTCTCTACGCTGTCTTCTTGCCTCGGGCTTTTTGTTGTTGTTATTATTTTCTGCTCAGGGATTTGTGTCCTGTTCGCCGGTCGACGTGCCTTTTATTTTATTACTTTTCGCAGTTTTTTTTTTTTTTTTTTTTTATTATTATTATTTTTTTTTATTATGATGTTGTTGTTGTTGTTTCAATTGGCTTGTACAGAAAAAAAAGATGTGGTTTAACAGGCAATTGATTTGTTGGCAGCAGCAGCTGGTTTTATGCAACTCAAATGTTGAGTGGTACTTCAAGGGGCAATACTCAACAGTTGAGTATCCATAGAATTCAGTATTTTGTAATTGCATCAAGTCAAGTACGAAAATACTTGGTTCAAGCACAAAATTCTCAATTTAAGCACGATTCGAAATCCCAAAACTTTTAATTTTAGTTCCTTTCGATTAATATCCGAATACTTAATTTCAGAGTTTATACCAGGTCTGTGAATCTAATTTACCATTGCAATTGTTTTGGTTAATTAAAAATGTAATTACCATTACTAGTTCTTTAAGATTACTGTATACACTGAGAGAAAAATCAAGAATTTTCGTACTTAAATTAAGAATTTTCAGTTTCAAAACTACAATAAGCCAGGAAATTCTTGATTTAAGTACGGAATTTTTTGATTCAAGAGCGTTATTAAAAATCCCTAAATTCTTGATTTCAAGAACGTTTTGGATATGCTAAGCACGATTCAGAATTTTTTTCAAGAACTTTTAGAGCTTAAAATAAGCTTGACGTAGACTTATTCGTGTATGCTAAAAGCGATTTGTACTTAAAGAAAGAGCTCGTTTTGACATCAAGAACGAAATATCTTATATTTTTTTTCTTGAATCAAGAATTTTATTTCTATTCTATAATTTTTTAAACGGTCTATTTCGAATT
Source organism: Lordiphosa stackelbergi (assembly GCA_018904235.1). Classification (NCBI taxonomy): domain Eukaryota; kingdom Metazoa; phylum Arthropoda; class Insecta; order Diptera; family Drosophilidae; genus Lordiphosa; species Lordiphosa stackelbergi. The sequence continues at coordinate 4,108 of JAEIFU010003302.1, read as the reverse complement.
TAAGAATGAAACGAACGAAAATCCAGAAGAAGATCATTGGAGTAGAGATCATATTCGCATTCGCAAAAAAATTTTGGCCTGAATTCATTTGTGATTGGCCACGAAATCATTCTCAAACCCGCTATTGGAATATACTGCCATATAAATTAAGACTATTGGGAAGCAATATTTTAAATCTCAGTAAATCATGAAAAAGAAAACAAGATAAATGAAAGTTTTAGAAAAGTTTTGTATTTTATTAGGGTTGTTAGGATTAAATTTAATTATTTTATATTTTTTATATTTTTTTTTTTTTTCAATAATTTATTCTATTTATAATTTTTACGGTCTATTTTGTTGACATTTAAATGAACAATTCGTACTTAAAGTAAGAATCTTCAAGAGCGAATAGCGTTCTTATCAAAATTCTAGATTTTTGAAATTTTAAAACAGGTTAATCTCGAGTCAAATTTTTCGGTAGAACGTTTTTTTGATTTACGTTAGATTAGCGTCTTATAAAGGATCCTGCAAGACTTTTCTAGTTCGAGAGAGGATAAACAAAAACGAATCTTTCTGCTTTCTCTTTTATATGAAAAAAATTTTGATCGACACTCGTATTATTAGAAATTCCAACTTTTTCTTTTTTCAATCGAAAATCTTCAAAAAAGTTATAAAATGTTAACAATTTTCAAAAAAAATATACCTTCTCTTTGAAGTTTTTGGAGTTTTGTTTACCATGTCTCGATGCAATTTGACCCATATTTCTGGAGAACTATTTAACCGATTTTGATCATTTATTTGGCGAAAGCTAACACCCAAATGCATCAAATCCATGTTTGAAATCGATCAAAAATTCACCGAAAACTGTTGTCGAAACTTCAAATGCGATTATCTCAGAACCAGTTTTTTCAAAATGGAAAAAGGATTGGATTTTCGAATTTTATTTTATAAATTACTCCAATGTAATACCCACTATTCTGATGTAATTCTAGTGTTAACTAGGATATATTTGATCGGTCAAATAATAATAAAAAAACATAGATTAAAACCGTAACCGAAACCGTAACCCTTAACCGCAAAACAACTTAGAGCCCTTGTGCAGAGTGTTAATCAATTTTTGGACTCTGCCCTGTGCAAAGTCAATGGAAACATTTTTAAATTCTTTCGATAACCGTAACCTCTTCTAAGCTTTTATTACCATAAACCAAAGGTTATCAGGAACCGAAACCAGAAACAAATATACGGGCTAATTTTGGTTTTCCTCTACTAATAAAAATTTTGGTAAACTAATTAGTGCCGGGATAATGTAGATACAGAGAAGTGTGCTTGTGTTAGTGAGCAAGAGAGTCTACAGCCTGCAACTTTCATGCAATTCAGTGTTTACCGATTCACACAACCATAGGTTCGGCTTGCGTTTACATAAAAACATGTGTGACTTCGGCCCCTGGTAGCTATGGCTGGCTGGCTCTGGTCTAGCCTGTGCAAGCCAAATGGAGGAGAAAAAAATATGCCCTTCTCTCTTGACACTGAGTTATGCATGGCCGGCTCTGAAGTAAATTTTATGTACGCACAATGAACATTTTACATGCATACATTGCGCCACACTATTGCTGACGGCCACAAAAGAAAAGAGAGCGAACGAGAAAGAGTGAGTGCAGCTAACCAAAATCTTTACCCTCCTCATCTTTTCATATACATATGTTTGTGATATTACACTGGATGCTGGATAGTTTAGCCGATCCATAAATGTACGACTTCGGCTCAAATTTCGCATCAGCTAATTCTTGATTTTTTCTGTAACCTTAGGTTCTATTTGGATTCAATGTTAATTTGAAATCAAAAACAACTCAGAATTGACTAAACTATAGTCTCAAGTAGGCCGTTCGAGAATAAAGCTAACCTATGTGCAATATTTCTTGATCCGAGATATAATCTGTCTTTATCTGCCGAGCAGAAAATTAACTGTATTAAATTGTTGGACAACCATAATTTGATTGATTTTTCAGGGGAAAACAGTCCACTTCCAAGTTAGTCGGAAATTTCCAGCAGTTCCAATTCAAAAAAATCTGACATCTTCATTCAAAATATAGCTTGACAGAGGATACATATTGGAACGGTCGGAAAAATGAAACAATATTTCCAGATCTTTTTAAATTATCAAAAGTTTTGCTAGCAGAACCACCCACACAAATAAGTGTTGAGCGTTTGATTTCAGGAGTAGAACTTATAATGAATCCCCGCTTTTGTCTGCATGAATTGTAAAGTTTATATTTCATACTAATAACCGTAACCGCAACCAAAACCCTCAACAGAACTAGGTTAATAACCGTAACCAGTACCGTAACCGATATTCCACAACCGTAATATAACCGTAACCGGAAATAAACGATCGGCCAAAACAGTAACCGTAACCCAAACCGTTATTCGTTTCGGTTTTAATCTCTGATAAAAAACCGTTTGTTAATATCACTTATAGTTTTTGTGTAATTAATTTTTTTGTAAACCTTTAAAAAATGACACCTGAAGTTACATCGAGTTAAATTCGTTTTCAAATTGGTTTTTATTGGCATGGATAGTGAGGAAAAGTATCGGAGCGGAGAAGGCAAGCAAACTTTGAGAGAATAGCGTTGAATACGCTCTCACAATTTCGTTTTTCATGGGCAGAAACTACTGAGAGAATAGCAAAATCGATTATGAAGAGCAGAACACTATAGTCGCAGCTGTGAGCGGACTTTCAGTCAAGTCATCGGGGCTGTAGAAACACATGTCAATTGCAGATGCTGTCAGCCAATCAAAATACTAGAAATAATAACTATTTACTTCAAAGATTCTGTCAATTGTTGTTATGAAATAAATTACATTTACTTTAAATGGAAGTCTATCGAGGTCTTGATTCATGAATGTACGCTTTTGCAATATAATATATCGAACTCTTGATGAAAAAATGATCTTGGGGTTGAGTATGTTTAGCACTTGTTTCAAGAATCATTCTTCTTGATTTCAGAATTTTTTTGTTCTTAGATCAAGTTATGAAACTCTGGGATCAAGAAATTCCTAATCGAAATGCATACTCTCGGATCAAATATTTATATTTTTACCGTACTTCTGACATCGAACACTCTTGATCAAATTATGAAGTTCTCTATTCTTTCTCTAAATGATTCAGCCTTTAATACGTAATTCTCAATTTAAGTCCTATTTTGGAATCCCAAAATACTTTGACTTAGAACCATACACTTAGAGAAAGAAAGAAATTATAATAGGATTAATAGGTTCGATATCAGTATCACGGTAAGCATAGAAAATCTTGATCCAAGCACGAACTCTTTGATATATGTATGATAATATTATACCGAATTTATTTAATCCAAGAGATTTGAACGTATAATTTCTTATATGAGGGGAGAAGGCTAAGCTACACCCTCACCCATAAAAATTAAATAACAATTACAATTTATGAAAATTTAAGAATTCAAGAATTATTAGTTTTACTTTTTTTTAGTGCATAGAGTAAATAAATACGTTTAAGAAAAAAATACTTGCTTAAGGTATAGAACTCCAGTTTTGTACTTTAATACAGTAGAAAGGGTGTTTATAGTGCAGTTAGTACAAAAATACTTGATTTAAGTACAAAATTCTTATTAATGTTATACATGTTACCTACAAATTCTGAAAAGGCGAATATACTTTGCCGACATTTTCGAACGAAAGCATCGCCTAACTGAAGCTTATTCAGATGGGCCAACTTCAGAAATGGTGTACAAATTCAATGTTGCCCAAGATAATCAAACTTCTGCTCCCAGGAATTTCACTAAGTGTATTAGAATCTATTATTAAAACTCTTAAGAACAAAAAATCACCTGGTATTGACCTAATACCAAATATATGCATCAAAAACTTGTCAAAGAGTAAGAACTACTCTTAACCCTATTTTCAACCACTGCCTAAGATTGGCTATTTTCCTTTAGCATGGAAAATTGCAAAAATAATACCCATTGCAGAACCGGGAAACCTCTGACTCACCTGAAAGTTACCGACCAATCAGCCTACTATGTGGGTTTTCCAAAAATATTAGAGTAGCGACTAATTAAAATCAGACTAAATAACCATTTGGAAGACATTTGTATTC
>JAEIFU010003301.1:0-30456 GCA_018904235.1 Lordiphosa stackelbergi | reverse complement strand
TTTGCAATTTCCAGAATTTTTTAAATCTGGACCAGTCTACTGTATATGGTCGGAGATCCTTTTTGTTACAAATTTAGTATACCCTCTGTGACAGGGTATAAAATCATACGCCAAATGTCAGCCATCAGCGTTGAGTTTTTGGCTTTGATTTGGGGCCATTATTTTGGCCTCCGCCCCCGCCGAAAGATGTCGTTCAATTCCCCAAAAACAATGTTACCTGTTTCAATCATTTTGCTGTCCTCCACTTGTTGTCTGTCCAACTGTCGGTCTTATCATTTGTTTTGCCTGACCGACCGCCGCTTCGGCCTTACCTGCCTGCATATTCTTCCCCTACCCGCAGCACAATGTACCCGCAATTGTTGGAGCTTTGGAGCGCAAAATTTGCAATGCTTTTGACACGTTTGGCAAATATTTGAGCACGTCTAAAAGCGCGTAACGTTCGCGATGCTGCTCCGACTACTCCTGGCGGGTGGCCGCGTAGCGTGCCAGCTTGTGCTTTGGCCCTTCCTTGTCCGTGGCTTAATTAATTTTCGCTTCCGTTAACAATTTTTATGTGTGCGGATTTCTTTGACCGGTTGCATGCCCCTGATTTCGTGTTTATGGTTTCCTAAATTTGCCATATTTTTGCTTTGCCATTTGTGGCACAAATTATTTGCCGGATACATGCGATTAGTTTGAGCGTGCAACAAGTTAATTACATTAGACACGTTCGCCCATATATATGTGTATATATGTATTTATGATTGGTCGAATGCAATGCCCCAGCGGGATTTAAGCATTACGCTGAATAAATAAAATAAAAGACTTGAAAAAATAAGCCAAAAGTCTTTTGAAGTTGGCAAAGTAAAAGCAAACGGCGACGAACGAGCGCGATAAAAAGTTAAGGCTTTTTGGCTTTGACGCACGTAGCAGCCGATTTCAAAGTTTTCCTTCTCTCTCGTGTGTGTGTGTGTGTGCGCGTATCGACAGCAGAAAAAGTCAGCAAGTCCCCGTCCTTGCAGCGCTTTTATTAAGCTTATAAATTTTTTATTTAAGACTTTTCACTTTGAGTTGTTGTGCAAGCCGCGGGGCCCAAATAAAAACCAACGCGTTTATGTGACATTTATTTGAGCAGAAGCAATCCGCTTGCATTTAGTTGACAATTTTTGACAGCGGAATTTCCATTCGCCTTGTAAATTATCAAATCGTTAATTCCATTTTGTTATTTTTTGTATGACGCTCCATTGGGTATTGCAAAACCATAATGGAATCAGCGGCAACAATGCAACCCACTTGGTTTGCTTTTTTTTGCTATTTTCCGCGCATTTTTCTATGTTTGACTAAATGGACCATTCTTTTTGTGGTCCTGCTCTTGATTTAGCGGCAAAAACGTGTGCGGCTTTGCATATATTCAATTTTAATAAACTATAAGGTTTTTGGTTTCTCTTTTTTGCCAATTGTGGAACAATTCTATGGTTTTTTCTATTGTTTTGAATTTCGAATGGATCATATTCCCAACAGTCAACCAAGTGCAAAATTTAAATTTAAATATTTAAAGTTGTCTGACAATCAAGAATGTACCGAAAAGAAGCTGCACACGTTTAAATGAACACTTCTCCCAGTGTGAAATTTCGATCATGCAATGTGCAGGAGCGCTTGATCGATTCTGAAAAATTTTGAATTTTGCGCTTGCTCTACCTTAGGTTTACGTTTTAACGATGCCTCGATTCGAAAAGCAAGTATGCAAATCATTGTACTCAGTTAAAGCTAGTACAAAGTTCGGGAAGATATGCCGAAAACCGGCAGAAAAAAGGTGCACATAATCTTTGGATTAGAACAATCGGCAAAAAGAACAGGCACCAACTTGTTAATGATACAAAGGGAAAATCAAAGGAATAACCTAAAGACATACAAAACCACAAATAGCGAAAAGTAGAAGTAAAAAAGCTGAAAGCTCGAAAGCTTTATGAACGTGCTGTAATACAATCGAATGTATTTTAATGGTCGACGAAACACACATATGTCAAATAAGTCCCAACAACTTTACCCTGCTCACAACTTAACACTAGAGAGGCCCAAGGTGGTCTATCCGTAAAATACTGACATAGAATTCCAGGCTCCTACCAAAGACCAATATAATCTCTAAGATGCTGAACGCCCATACAATGGTTTTGCAATATGCAGCTGTTTTTTTTTGATGGCGCCTAAAATCGCGCTCTCTCCGCTCGCACAAAGTTGAGAGCGTAAAAATCTAAAAATAGAGTGCACTTTCTTGTGTGAGTAATGCTTGAGAATACGTGTGCAACTTAGTTATCGTCGGCTGTCGCTGTATGCGTACAAAACGCGGCTGGCTCAAGACCTCCCCCTCTGGACCAAAATTTCAAGAGAGCGAAAAGCCAGATTCAAAAGCCAGGGGGAAAAATCGTGTGCAAAACAAATCGTATGGCGTTACTCTTCATCTCCATATTCTTTGCTCCTACCTTGTACACGAGAGACTTATTTCTAGTGTGGTCCAACCATATGATCTTGAGGTTTAAGTGGAGAGCTTATCGCGCTTGGCCGTTTCTACCTAACCTTACCTATGTGTTGAGGGTGCCATATATAAATCTAATTGAATAAAACGCACACCCAGAGAAATCTAGCACGACTCGGCGAGGCTGAAAAAGGCTTCAATTTAGATTTTTGCTTATTGATTTTTTAAAACGAAAACTGCTTACATACGAGAAGACAATTGATCTTGACTTCAACTGTTGGCGAGGGAAGTGCGTGGAGCCATTAGCGAAGAGCGCGAGCAAAAAATGAGAACAATTCTAGCTCTTGCTCTCGGCGTCGTCAACGCTTCGGCTGTCACGAAGGTGCAAAGAGCGAAGGCAGCATTGAAATTGGCATCTTTGACGCATCGGCAATCAATTGAATGTGAAAATAATTGAATGGTAAGTAAAAGTGCTAAATTTTAAATTTCTATATGTACATTAGGGTGGACACCGATAAAAATATAACTGATACCATCTTAAACGATTACTTTTAGGTTGTACATAATAAATTAAAAAATCAATAAATTTTAGTTCATGTTTGAACCTCTGCGAGAAGCATTAAAAGTTTTCACAAATATTACGTCGTAAGGACACGTTCACCGAATCGAAATTTTGTCGACGAATTCTCCGTATCATTTTAAAAGTTGTCAAATTTGAATTTAATCGAGCAACAAATAAATATGGAGCAGGAATCGAATGTAATTTTGGTCGGTAGATGAAGACCAAATAGAATTTGAGTATTGCGGGCTCGAGGTCAAGTAAAACACACAGATGTGTATCCTGTATTCCAATATATTTCAGTTGCTCCTCGGCAACCATCTTCAGGGACACTACAAAACAATTTCCAATTACAATGTAACATTGACTTAATACAAAAAACACAAACTTTTTACATACATTGTTTAACACGTCTGTTCCGTTCGGAGTGGAGTTGGATACTGAGTTATTGTTTGGTCAGTAAGTGTCTGTATAGGTGCGCGCAGTTCTCTATGACCGATTTGTAGTTAAGCCTTTTGTCAGTGTGTGTGTCTATAATATACAACATCTCAAGAGTGAAGCGTTTGCTGTTTATACTCAAATTCTACGATTTAGAAAGGTCGCTAACTATCAACTTGACCAAATATTGACGAAGCGCATCTTCAACGAAGAGATGCGTTTATCAACTCTTATATGGGACTAAGTTTGTAAGCCTGTCCATTTCGGAAAGTGCGACTAATGTGACTCGCAGTTGGAGTCAGCATGGTCTGACAACGGGATTCCGCGTGAAAGCATGGACCTTCTAGTCAGATACTGCCGACATAACACTGGAAACCATTTTGACCAACTTTGGCACAAGCGTAATACAATCGGGGAGACTGCAATCAGAATGAAATGGATAAGCAACGAGAAAGACAAAGCTAACTTCACGTCTGTACCGAGTTTTGATACACTTGAAATAGCTTGTCTCAACGTTGTGACTTCTACCAAACTTCGCAGATCAGCTTAAAAACATTACACCCACCATGACCGTGTTTGGAGCAGTAATATTGAGAACAAAACGGTTTTCTTACTAAAACCCCATTTTCGAACGAACATTTGTATGGCAGCTACAAGAAGTAGTCATCCGATCCGGTCGGTTCCGACATATTAGCAGCGTGCATCGATAGCTCCAAAACTGAGGACTAGTTCGCGTAGAAACAAAGGAAGACGACAGACGGACGGAGAAAGCTTAATCGACTCAGCTCGTCATGCTGATAAAGAATATATATAATTTATGTGGTCGGAGATGATTCCTTCTATGCGTTGCAATCTTCTGGGCAAATTATAGTACACCTTTCAAGTGTATAATAAAAAGATTTTTGATTTATAAACAAATTCCCTGTATTTTTTTCATATTTAAATATAGTAATCCTCATTATTTGTAGATCCTGAAAGAATGGGAATTATCAAGTGGACGATAGTCTATGTATAAGCAGCGCATTAAAAAAAAAGTACGGAAGAACGGCTGCAATCGTGATGCGCAGCACTTTAGTTCAGTTCGTGTGGGACCTCACTTAAAAGATATCCTGATAGCCACTTAGTGTTCTTTCATCTAGAAGTGAACAGCGCAGAATAGTAAATATTTTGCCGTAATATACGATTTTTACAAAATATATATTCAGTAAATATTATTTGCTTATTGTATTGCACACAAATTTTTCAATGGTCATAGTACCTTTTTTGTCAAATGTTATGACTTCAAACCAAGTCTACGCTAACTACTTAAAAATTAAACATGTAGGCAGGGGCAATAGTACGTATGAGTGATAAACTTCAAATCCATAATTATATTCCAGTTTGAAAATTGCAAGTAGGACCACTTCACGGAGAAAATTATTCCCATTTACATCGAAAAATTAAACAACAACAGTCGGTAAGTGTTAAAATTATTTTTAACTGTTATTAAATTTAATATAACAACAAATTGTTACTAAAACAAAATGTTTTTATCTTTTTCTGCTCAACGTTGTCTTACAACCGACGGCAAGACTTTGAGTGAAAGTGGCAAGGAAGTCTGCGAAGCCAATTATCGCGGATGCCAGACCAGCATGATCTTACGCCTATAGTCGCTTAACAACGGAAAAAAACGTATTAGAATTAAGTATAGATACAGCCATGCTCCCATTTTCGCTTTTGCAAAAATTTTACGACTTGGTCGTTAAATCCCAAAAGTAGGTGCTCCGAAATTCGCAAATCGCAAAATTTCACCGATTTAAACCGGCGAGTCCGTGAATTGAAAAGTAAATAGAAAATGTCTCTAGAGATAAGAGCTGCCTTCCTATGAACCAATTTTTTGAACATTCTGTGACTATTTAAGATTGTTTTTGTGGAATCTTCTATACAATTTGAACTAAACTCTGGTCTTACACAATATTTTTCTTAACAGGAGAGAAGTAGTAAAAATTTCATCTGAATTTAGGTACCTAGGAGTCCTTTTCACGCCGACCGTGTCATAAGCATGTGCGTAGAAGGAGTATTGAGGCTAAAACTAGTATCAACATGACCTGGAATAACTTCCTGGGAAAAAGATAAACATAAATGCATAATGGAAACTGATTAATGCAGTAAGCCGTACAGTCCCAGGATATAGAGCAGAAATCTGGGGAGGAGGACACTTTACAGAAGTCGATAGGACCAAACATCTCTTTTTAAAAAAGCTCTATATTTGCCAGCTAATACACCAAGCTATGCCCTGTTCCTTGAGACCGGTTTGGAGAATGCGCACCTGTAACGCTTGACTTGCACCTCAGCTTTATAGGAAAAACGATGCACTTTTATACTGAGAAGCGCCTCCCACACTACATTACCAACATGCTAATAGAAAATAAGAATTTCTGGGTAAGAAGTCTGGATGAATTGTGCAACCCATGTGTGTGGAGCAAAAACCTTGCAGTACAACCATCAGCGACAGATCACTAGCGTCACCCGAGATTTACAAACACTTGGACAACTCAGTAGCCTATAAGCTCCACTCTCTGCCAATCACAACAGTTTCTTGGTCTAAGGCCCGATTCGATCTGATAAAGCTGGGGTCAGGAAAATAGCCTGCCCCCTATGCAACACTGGAGAACTGGATGGGCTTGAGCATTTCCTAGAAAGATGTCCAATCTATACTTGATGCTTTAGGAAACCCCTGCTAGCCAATATAATAAGAGTCAGGATGATAGGAGCACAGCTGATAAGCATTTTTTAATTTTCATAAACAATAAATATAATCAAGACTTTTTTGATGCTTACAACCAACAAGATCTAATCTTAAAATAGAGATTTTTCAAGCTTATTTTCAAGAAGATCTATGCTTGAAATCGAGACTTTCCATGCTTACAACCAAGTACATCTACACTTGAGGTCAAGACTTTATGTGCTTCCTTTCAAGAAGATCTATTCTTAAATTCGAGACTTTCCATGCTTACTACCATGAAGATCTATGCTTGATATGAAGCCGACTTAATTAAAAAACAAGAATTTCAGACTCAGAAATTCATGCTTGATTTTAGTATTTTCGGCTTGGATCCAAGAATATTCCGTCTTACCGTACTTTTGACATCAAAACCATTGATATTACATTATTCTTTCCATTTTCTCTTTTCAAAAACTCTCCGCAAGGGTTTTACAGTCCATTTCTAACTAAAATATTTCAGTGTGAGTAACTTATACCTTCCCATGGCCAGCGGCAGACACTTGTGAGTTAATCCAGTTGCAGGTACATACGTTTGCTGATTGATTCAAGTGGCGGTACAAGACCGACACGCCCGAATAATTATCTGATTGTTTAATTATTGGAAATGTGTGTGAGGGGTTAAATCTTGTGCACATTCTCCTAACCAGCCACACGAATTAGTTGGCTCAAAGGACGCGCTGACTAACCAATCAGTGCATTAGCAACGTCCGCCATAATGTGCAAACTTCAAGTGCCCCTCTCGTCCTGTCTGTCCGTCTGTCTGTCTGCCAGTCTGTGCATGTTGGGTGTCCATTGCTTAGTGACCGATGTGGAATAGGGAGATGTACCACCAATACAAATGCTGGGACCACATGTGTTGAGCAGATCAAAGTGCCCATTTGACTCGCTTAAGTGCGCATGTGGATAATACCACAAAGGGTCGACGAGTGGCTGTTTATGTACACCAGCTCCATTCAATGAGTTGGGATTGATTGGAAATTCTTTCTGTGACAAATTTGTCGTAATTAAACAAAAATGACAGAAAAAGGAACTCACCAACCAACCAAATTTTATTTCCAGCAAATTCAGTTTGCACTCAAAGCACAAAATAGAAAGCATTTTCTGTCAAAAAAAAGTTGACGAAGCCGCGACAAAGTTTCGTTGCATGAGCGTTAATGTTGGCAGTTAACTTAATTTTGTCACATTTGCCAACACATTAAAATAACAACACACACACACGGAGAGAGAGAGAGACACGAAGACAGCGACTGAGCATCTAGATAAACAATACCCTGCCAGGACAAATGAGTGATGGCATACCACCAGCAAATAAACCAAAAAGCACATCCCAACTACGAGTCACTCGGCGACAGGTTAAAAAGTCTGCCACGCTGGCCCAGCTTCAGCAGCCCCAGCCCCAGCTCATCAGCCACATATAACTTGGCGGCGTAGCTGGAGCTTGTCGCCAGCTGCAGAAATGTAATTTGTGGCGGAGTGCGTATTACGCGCCCAGCCGCCACCACTAAGTGAGTGAGTGATGCGCCAGACAACCCAACTTGAAGGAAAAATGTTAAATGACGATGACAACGACAACGACAAAGGATGTGCACTGCAGAAGCAACTTAAAGCGTGCCATTCCTTCCGACTGCAGTTGGATTTTGTCTTTTTTTGTTTGCATACGAACTGCTCCACAATATTTATTTATGAGTGCACACTGAACAACCACTCTGATGGCATCATCTGCCATGCCATGCGGAGCTATAGCCACAGCTATGGCGATGGCTATAGCTATAGCTATAGCATGTTGCTGCACTTAAAAGCGATTAAATGTAAATCAATATAAAAATTTGCATACTGAATGCGTCAGTGTGTGTGTGGCGCTTGTTTGTCATAAGGAATCGAGATGCAACAGAGGCTGTGCGATTTCTGAGTACTAATTTCAGCTGTGCCCCATTTTGTTCTCTTGTTTTCCAGATAAACGTAATCCAATGTCGCCAGTTGATCGTTTAGCAAACTAAAATCGATTTTATGCAGTCGTCGTGAGATGGAGGAGAAAGAGACTGCAGCGCTTCATCCTTTAGCAAAACTTCGATCGATTGGTACCTCCCTGCCATCGCTCTTAAATTGAGACTGTTTCGGTTCAGTAATCGACTCGCAAAATGGTTTCTGATGAATGTATTGGCAGACCTCTTACTCTTTCCAAACGCCAATCTTTCGCAGCCAGAATTGTTTCATAATTCTTAGAGCGGCCTCTGAGTATGAACTGTAACCAGACCTTTAAAAAAATGCTTTACCCAAAACATTTTATAAAATTCTTAGATTTTCAAGCATGTTCTCAATTAAACTTCCATTACTGTTCAAATGTTAAAATTTTTAGGTGACACAGAAATTTCTATTGGTTGGTTTCAAACCTTCCCTGTTTGGTATTGGTAAAGATTTTTAGCAAAGCTCTTTTCGCACCAGCGCCCTGTGTCGATGGTGGCGCCATCTACTTGAAAGGCAGCGGATTAAGGGCTGCAACTTATACCTCGTGTTTGGCAAAATGCAACATAAAACATATAACACAATCAAAACATTTCAGTTAAACATCAAATTAACCCATAACTAAAAAAGGGGAAATTTTTTTGGCGAGAGATTCAGCCCTGTTTTTAGAGATGGAACTTCAATTGGAACATCTGGTGTTCTAACTAGATTTTCTAATAAGAAAATGAAATCTCTCGAAGTTCTGTGGCACCGACGATTTTTTTTCGAGAGATTTACAAACCAACCGTCGGCAAAATCTCTAGAGATTTCTGTGGCACCCCTGATAAAGTGAAGTTTAAATTTTTTGATTCTGAGAAAAAGTTAACGAAATATTGTCGTTTGTTAGCAGAAACGCAAATGAAACCGAAACAGTCCACCATTCAATTTTTTGTCATTGTCATTACGCGGGATTTCTTTCGATTAGCTGTAGAAAATGGACAACATTGTTGGCCGGTGTTACCAACCAGTGCACCGCATGCGGTGCCCCGTTGCGGTGCTGTTAATGTCTTTTATTTTTTTACGGTTTGCGGTATGACTAAATTACTCCGCTAAACCTCTTACACATCGTATGCTCAAAGTTCATTACGTTACATTTTTCTACGACTGCAGCCGCATTAACATCTCGTGGACTGCATTATTACCGCATCCAACGAGTTATGTAGCTCAGTTGGTATGTGCGGAGCAAAAACCAAATTAATAAAATGTGTTAGGGTTCAAACCCGAAAAGTTGTTATTTTTTTAATTGTATGAGTTAGCCTTAGTCGATTGAGCTGTGAACGTATGTCATTCTCTTTCTATGCAACCAACTCTCTTTGAGATAATCGCGCAAAAAATTTTCACTGACCTCTATCCAGAATAAGTGTTTTAGTGCAAAAATACGCGATAAGTTACAGCGTATTTCTCCACATATAAAATGGGGTATATATGAGTTTAATATGAAAATGACTTTAAAAATTTTTATACTTGTACTGAAGGTGCATAAGTATATTGAGTTTGTGCAAGTATGTAACATGGAGGAGGGAATCATTTCGACCATATAAAGTTATATTCTTATATATTCTTGACGCATCAACAGCCGAATCGATATAGTCCGTCTGTCCGTCTGTCCGTCCGTCTGTCCGTCCGTATGAACAAACAGATCTCAGAGATGTTAAGTGATAGAGGTTTGACATGTATGGAAGAAATGCTTTATAAATTTTTGTTATTCTTCATATGGTTGTTTTGTTAAATGTAAAATGTTTCATAGGAGTGAAGAAATAATATGCTATCCACCGTCTTCGAGGCCGAGTCTATTCCTCTTCTCCGTAATAATGTTTCCAGCCAAAGAAAACTCACGCTCCGCTGCTGCACTGCTTGCTGGTATTTCGTGCACTTGAAAAGCCAATTTTAACAGCTTAGGGTAATTTTTCTTATTTTGTCTCCACCAAGCCACCACGTCGAAATCCTCAGTCATTTTAACGATGTCTATTAATTTCTTTTCTACAAGTTTCTGATGTTGTCATCGATGTTCCTTGGAGCAGATCTGAGAAAAAAAACACGCTATCTTTGTGACGAGGAGCTAATGGTATATTGTGACAGATAAACTTCAGATGAATCCGGGTCTGACTCATCAATCGTCATGTTGCATTTGCTAGCAACGCAAAATTCCTTTATTCTATTTAGGTCCTCTTGTTGGATATTTGCGGCTGGAGGGATATAAAAAAACCGCAGCTTTATGGCACAAGCTCAAATTTTGAACCCAAATTGTGTCAATCTTCTTAATAACGTTTGCCTTGAGAGTTAGGAAATTGCTGGTATCTCCAAGCTTTTAGGTGCACAAAGACTTCTGATTTTAAGAATGGACGGTATAACAAAACATAATGACGGGTAGCTGCAAACTTGAATTTTCTTGAAAATAATTTCTAAGTCTTCGTAAAGTTCTACCAATGTGTTTAGGATTGAGATATTCACTGTATGTTGTCTTTCACATTCATCCAAAATCTCTAAAACATAACTTCAATTTTCGACTTAAACATTCTGTAATTCGAGTTCCAGCGTGTGGGACACTGGCTTTTTAAGGATGTTGCCAATTTATGCTGTAAATTGGCTTCTAAAGTATTTCTATTTTTGCCACTTATAATAAAATTAAAAAAAAAAAGCGTAAGTTAAAGTCGGCTCTAACCTTCGAAACCCGTTATCATGAAAAAACGTGTTTAACAGTGTTCCCGCGTTCTTTTTGTGACCATCAAAAGTATGCAACATGTTTTTATGGTGGGCGTAGGGGGCTAGGTTCACTTTTTTGCTTATAACTTGAGAACCGTCATCCGATCTTTTATCATTTCTTCGGCAAATCTCACATAGTGAATCAAATTCATTTAAAACTGGTGGAGATATGAGGTTTTTGCTAAAATGGGGGGGAGGGGCGTGGAGAATTTGAAAAAAAACTTGATCTGCGCGATAAAAAAGATTTGTTGTCCCATACACAAACCTATCTCTTTACGATTCTGTTAGATCCGGGTGTTCAACGGGGTAGACAGACGGACAGACAGATGACAGACGGACAAGGCTATATCGATTCGGTTGTTGACGGTGACACGAATATATATATACTTTATATGGTCGGAAATGATTCCTAAATACATATTCAATTACTAGTATACCTTTACGGTACGAGAACGGGTATGGTTGATCCGATCTACAATCGTTGATCCGATTTTCAATATTCCTTTGTTGGTTAGATAAATAATACTGATTACTAAATATGCATAAAAGGAACAAGTCATCTTAAAAACTGTGAAAGATATGACGTTTTCCAAAAATAGATGCTTACAAATCTTGCTCTCAATTGGTCCATGATTTCGCAAGCCGTGTGGCACCGTCTTGTTAAAACCACATGTCAACCACTTCCAATTTCTCCATTTTGGCGAATAAAGTCGGTAATCATAGCACGGTACTTTGCTCCATTGACTGTAACGTTTCGATTTGCATTATTTTTGATGCAGTGCATTTTTCAGGGTGCATTGGCAGCTCTTGACCTGCCTCTGGCGGCTCTTCAGACAAAATTCGGGCATTCTGTTTGTTGGACGTACCCATTGATCCCAAAATAAGCTTTCTCACGGAGCACAAATCTGGATTATAAAATTCAATGATTTGCCAGCGCAGTTCGCTAGTTAGTCTATTCATGGTGAAATGGCAAACCTTCTTTGGTATATTTATTTCGCGTTTTGACTTTTCAAAAATTTTCAAAACAATCAAAATAACCTTTCCAATTATGAACTTTACTACCTTAAAGAGGCAGCAGTAGCTCAGTAGCAAGTGTTCATCCAGATGACGCCTCTAGTTGCCAGTTCACAAACTAAAATTTCAGTTTTCCAACCCCACAAGAGTATCTAAGCCACGGCCATTCGCACTAAGCTTATCACTATTTTTTCTCTCCTCCCGTTTGTTAACTTGCTGCAATCGTTTTTTTTTTTTTTGCCCCGCACAGTCGGACACTCGGATACAAATCAATTTATGCCTGGGCAACGTTTGAACAATTTCTGAACCGCTTTGTGCAATTGACGTGCCGATAATTAAGCCCGACAAGCAATTCCGACTCCAAAAAAAAAGAACGCAACTCTTTGGAGCTGAAATGGCCCACACACATAACTAGGTGCGTTTTGCTAAAGAAAATCTGCGCTGCAAAGTCAATTTCCTTGTTTATTTAAATTTCAAAGCCTTGACAAACTACAAAGCGAAGAATAAACTGGATTAAATTTCGTTTAAAATGTAAATGGAAAAAACCCCAACGCAAAGTGATAGACAGGCGGTTGGTGAAACATCAAAAACTAAATAAACACCTTGACGGCGCACAAAAAAAAAAAAGGAAAAGAAAAACATCAAAGGCTCAGCTCAGGGGAGGAAAATCAAAAAATTGAAGAAGAAAATAAAATCAAGAATTTCACACCTTATCAATTTTGCTAGATTAACAAAACGAACAATGCCGCAGCACCAAGGAAAAGCTCTTAAATTGCATCATCAACGCGGTGACGTTGCGCAGCCGTTGATCATCATCATCATCATCATCCACCTCCTCAGCGTGGCTGTAGCCACAGTATCATTAAGGAAGTCAGAAACTTCGACCCCCAAATGCCTGACAGGAAGTTCGCAGGGTGGGACAAGCTTTTTGTGTCAGCAGCGTTGACATTTATTTTGATTTCAGTTCGAGTGCGTGTCCTCAACCTGAACCTGCTGCCCCTGCCCCTGCCCCTGCCCTCCAGCTCATGCTAATGTGCAGTCAGCCTAAGTAAGCTCTGCTCTCGGCGGAGGGTGGCTGCCCACGGAGTTGAGTAGTTCTTTTGTTGACACTAAATTGAATTTTATGTACGTTTGATGGGTGCGTTTATTAATGGTTGCGGGTGACGGTGACGGGGTAATTGCAACACTTGCACCACCGGCATGTAAATTCAATGAAATATTGCTTACAACCAAATTCCTTTGCCTGCAACCGGGCTGCATTTACCAATGCCAGCTATGTGTGCTGACCATCTCAGGCAACGGCAGCAAATTCCGGGCATAGCTTGTAACAGCAACGAGACGAGCATATGTAAAAAAAAAAAAAAAAAAAAAATAGGGAGGAAAGCAAAAGGACAGCCATGCATACATAGTTGAGGTCGCCATAAAAAAAATCTAGCCCCAGCCAAGTCACTAAATTGTGCGCCCTTAAAAGTGTCCGGCAACACATAATGCCCAGCCCTGAGTCCACTGTCCACTGTCCAGAGTCCAGAGTCCAGAGTCTGAGTGTGTGAGTTTCCACATACACAAATCTGTCCTGTTCATGTCCTGCTTTATGCCATGTCGCACGGTGGCTGTTTAGAAATATTTTGAGAGGAAAATAACTCTAAATAACTCTTCTTTTATACGACCAACTCTCTGCACCCGCATTCTCGAAACATGACCTCATCTTCTTATCATATGACATAGGCTTACGACGTTCTGACTACTCCATAACATACAGAGACTATAAAAACATTGACTTTTCACAGCTCTCATATGACTTTAACTCCTGTAACTGGGATATCATCTTTTCTTTAACAAGCGTGAACGACCAATTAGACCAAATGAACAAAAATATTCAATACTTGTACAATAAAGTTGTGCCACTTAGACACAAATTAGTAAAAGCGACTCAAAACCCTTGGTTCAATGACGACATAAAACGGTTTAAAAACCGTGATAGAGCCTACCATAAGTGGAAGCGGTACAAAACAGCATTTCTTCAGAAAGAGTATACAATCCTAAGAAATAAAGTCACCCTTAAATGCAACTTAGCGACCTCAAAATTTTCATCTGCAATATCCGACAAAAAATTCTGGAAAGATATCCAAAATCTTGGTGCGGGAAAACCAAGGCCGGAAATGGCCAATAATGTTGACGCAAATGGTCTTAATAATAAATTCGGGCAATCTCAACCAGACGTACCACAAACTCTCGAAAATACGTACCTGACCTCGTTAGCTTTTAATAATTGTGATTATTGCTTTAATTTTGTTTGTGTAAACCAATGTGATGTTCTAGATGCAATATTAAAAATCAAGTATACATAAAGTGATAAGACATTGACTGTGATCATCAGTCTGCAGCAAACACCGTAATAGTTAGAAATTTCAAAATTTCACAATAGCTTCCTATAGTGATCGGACATTGTACTAAGAAAGCATTTCCTCAACGCAGCACCCATTGCTCTCCAAAACGAAAAAAACGTTTAAATGCTGAAAATATTTACTAGAAGTGTGTTTTCTTGATATCGAAGAATAACAAAAAATTTTATTTGTTTAAAAATACAATTTGAAAACAAAAAAAAAAAAAAAAATCTTCGCTCGCGTCAGGCCATGATTCGAACCCACGACTGCTGACATGGGCGGCTGACTCTCTACCCTCGCGCCACGCTGGCCATTTTCAATTCTGTGGCAGACCATTTATAATTATGAAGCGCGCAGACCAGAAGGCATTTGCTTTTGTAATAAGGTGTAATCTATTATATAGATAAAGATGCTCAAACAAATCCTGAATTGTTTGAATGGAATTTTAATATCTATAAATATAAAAGAGTTCCACCTGACTGACTCACTGACTGGTGACTGCCGCAAAGCCTAAACTACAAACGATAGGAAGCTGAGCTTTTCACAGTAGTTTTGTCTTATGCTGAAATCGAGTACTAAGATCGGATTTTGGAATTCGGAAATGGAGTGGATCGGATTCGGAATTCAACAATAACTGCATACCAATATTCCGGAAAATTCACCACCCCCGGGTGGAAAATGGGTGGTCAAGGTTGCATGGGCAAGAGTGTAGTTGCCAGCGATTAGCTCCAAACTCATTTTCAAAGTTACACAAAATAAAATAGAAACAGCGTGACTCTAAAATTTATAAAATCGATCTGTCGAATGTTTATCATTCGATCCGATTCAAACTCATTTTCAAAGATCTATATAAAAATTCAACAATAACTGCGTACCAATTTTTTGGAAAACTGCCTACGGGAAAAATGGCCGGAAAATTCTGCACGCAAAAAACTACTTTTTTTATCCGATTGGCTTGAAAGTCGGCTTGCAAAAGTAGTAAGTGAAATAAATTGAGATGTGATTTTCGGTGTTGGAAAATATGACCCAACGGTCGGAAAATTCCTGCAAAACTCTGTATGCAAAAAACTATTATTCAACAGATTGACTTGAAACGCGGTTTGTAAGGAGAATACAAAATAATTTGAAATGTGATTTTGCAATGTCTGAAAATCCACTCTTCAGGCGTGAAAATTTCCAGAAAATTCTAGATGCAACAAAACTATTTTTTTCCCATTGACTTGAAACTCGGTTTGTAGTGATAAATGTGATGGAAATACCGCCGGGATGCTCACTAGGAAATGGGAGGGAAGTGGTTGAAAAGTGGATGGTGAGTGGGTGGGGTGTTTTTGGGAAGTGGGTGGTGGGATGTGGGCGGGAAGTGGGTGGAAACTGGGTGGGAAGTGGGTGGGATATGGATAGGAAGTGGGTGGAATGGGGTGGTAAGTGGTTGGGAAGTGAATCGGAAGTGGGTGGGAATTGGATGGAAAACCCAGCAGCAAAGTCGAAACGGGGATTAGGCAAAGTAGCATAACGATGATTTCAAGCCTATGAATGTTAGATTCGATTTCTGGGCTCTACTGGGGACACAAATTTAAAAAATATTTTCAAATTCGTTAAATATTTGACTCTTTACGATCAACATTAAACTAAATATTTTATTGATTCTTTACTGTTGAAGGCGCAGCGAAGCGCGACGGGTTATACAGTTAATGCATGACCATATAAATAAGGCGACCGGGAAAACATATGCTCTAATTAGGCGGTTAAATCTGACGAATCAATACCTACCCACACATATAAGAGACCTGATTGCTAAAGTACATATAATTCCATCGCTGCTATATGGGGTGGAAGTTTTCGGAAGTTGTAATGCAAGTAGCAAACATAAGCTTAAAGCCAAAAAACGAACCGACCACATATCACAATTTGCAGAGAGAATATTTAATATGCCTCTAAACTCATGGATTAGCTTACGAGTGTTAATTTTCCTGCACAAAATAATTAACTCCGGTGAACCTTCCTACCTGTATCGAATGCTTAACTTTGCTTCTTCTCATAGGATAAGAAATAAACTAGCCACATCTGACTTGCACTTCTTCCCTAATGCTATTCGCCTATGGAACCAGCTACCTAACGAATTTAAAACAATTAGAAGCGCGCCCGTCTTTAAAAAATCGATTCAAAACTACCTACAGCAATAATTTTCGTTTTTATTCCTTTCCCGAAATTTATCTGTATAATTTATACTTTTAGTTTTAGTTTCATAATTAATGTTAAATATTAATATTACTTTAATAATTCCATCTAATATTGTTTTTGAAAATTGTCATAGTGATTAGTGCTTTCAAATAAGTCCTGTACTTTTAGCACTAAGAAGAAATATCAAATAAATACAAATACAAATAAAATAAAGTGATAGGATCTACCAGATGTTGGAAATATTACTCTAGAGCAGTGGCCGGCAAAACACACATGCTCATTTTCGCAGTGCATGTGTGTGTTTAGTCACGAGAGAGCGCTCGCATTTAACACTTGTTTGTTGTTGCAAAAGAGAGCAGTGTAAGATCGTATACAATCGGTGTATCGTCGTCGCTGCTACAGAGGGCTCTATATACACAGAAAATAGAAACGTGCCGGACTCTAGTATTAGTGTGCGGATATAAAACGCCAAGAATTTGCTTCGACCTAATCGCTTCGAACTCTGCCGAGCAAATGACGGCTTTCTACTCTTTTGGTCTCAGATTCGGCAAGCGTTCGGGTCGTGTACGTGTGAATAGCGAAATGTTTTTGCCCCCTGGGAGAAACCAGGGGCCATTGCTGCTCTAGAGAGAAGCACGATTTGACCCCTGGGCAAATAGCTTCAATTCTTTGCACAATTTCTACTACGCATCACGGTTGCGGCCGTTGCTGACCATAATCTATTAATCCCAAACTTTGAGATTACTATCCTGGTATTTGGTATCCCGGTATTACTCACCAACTTTCTCAACTGTCCCACTGTACGTCTGCTCCTGCTGCTGTCCAATGGCCGCAAGGAATTTCACACAATTGCTAGAAAAATTGCAGAAAATTGAAAATGTGCGAGAGCGTATAAATTTTTACTGCGTCACTTTGTAATGCTAAATTGTTGTTATTTATGGCCTCATGTGGTGGTGGTGTTGGTGGTGGGCAGCTGCCCTTGACTAAACCCTAAACTATGTGCGATTCATTAAATTCATATTTATTGGCCCACTCCGCCCTCCCCTTCCATCAACACTTTCTTGTTCTGGCTCCTCTTTGCAGTGAGGATTCACAACATGAAATTGTTCATAAAGTCAAATTTTGAGCAAGCCCCTCTTAAACACACTCAGTCCCATGCTGGCAAAGCAATGGAATAGTGAATATCCCGGCTGGGACACAAAGCACATGATCATCATATAGAGGCCCAGGGAGACGGCACACTTGTTGGCATCCATCCAATTGAGTACTTGCTGACCGGGTTGCTCCAAGGAGGCCATATACTCTTCATAGCTCTGGCCATAGAACATCAAATAGGACACTTGCAGACATCTAGGGTCCTTGATGTACACCTGACGATGGTCACTAGTGACGCTCACCTGCTGGGGTATATGCACAAATTCTACAATAGCCACACAGCGCAACATCGAACCACAGCGAGAGGCACCCCAGCCTGCTCTGGGTGTACTCAATTGGAGAGCTTCATCCACATCGGTGGTTAAGAGCAGAGGTTCACCCAGGGGTAAAGTATTTGCATTGATCAGGGAGTACAGATGCTCCACATTACCACCATAGAAACCCAAGCGCACTGGATACTTTGCCTTAAGACGTAGATTGACATAGTCCTGGGCATGGTTACACTTCCGACTGGGCGTGACTTCAAAGATGTGGGTGGGGGTGGTTCTGGGCCTGGGCATTTGCAGATGATGATACAATTCGTCGAATTCGCTGTTGTCTAGAGTGCTCAAGCAAACGCGATCAGCTTGTTTCACCAAAACCGCATACAAAAGATTTAAAACATTGGCAGACCACAAGGAGGGAGGATTCATTAACAGCTTTTCCAAGCGCGGCACATCTCCCATAATGTCACATAAGAGCTGTATGGAACTGTTCCGAAATGACTTGGGAAAGGGAGTTAACAAGGCCTTATAGCGGGGGCTATGGGCAGCGGCCACAAATAGAGACCAAAGTGCATCGCAGGACAATAAATCCAGGCGCAAACGCTGCTGCAGTTGGTAAAGACGGTAGGAGTCACTTGTGTTCTGCGTTGGCAGCTTGAGGTTGGCAAAAAGCGTCATGACGTGACAGGAACTAAACTTTAAACAATTTTTGGTTGAATTTCTAAAAAAAAACTAAAGTCAAAATGACACAGTTTCCAGTTTGCCCCCTCAGTTAATTGGACACTTTTTCTCCAACTCCACCCTTATCTACTACCCCTAACAAAAAACTTGGTGCGTAATTTATTGATATACTCCCTGTAAATTATGAGTCTCCTGGGGAGGCGCGAGCACATTTTTTTTGGCTGCAGGTGTCTGTGTAGAAATCAGTTAACCGAAAAAGTTGCCAACTTTTTTTTTTGTTCCTACATTTTGCCCTGTGAAATCAAAGTTTGAGTTTATTCAAATAAACGCCGACATTAAGAGAGTTGCAACTGTTGCTCTGTGCGCAGCAGCGGCACAGCCAGGCGTAGCGGCATAAATCAGGAGGCAACTTTTCTTTTTTTTTCGTAGATAAACTTTCTGACGCACCCAAAAAGGCTGGCAGCAGCAGCCCATCCACCAGCCGCTAGCGGCACCTTCGTTTAACCCTCTTTTTTCCGCTGTTGTCTGTTATTAATATGCGCAACTTTCTTCTCTCGAAATGGAAAGACATATATGCCCCAGGGACTGGCTGCTAAATAATTGCCCAAACACATGCTCGAAATCGAAAAGCAAATCAGCGGCTACGAAGCTGGCCAACGAGACGGAACTTAACAAATCGCTAAACAGATGTAAACATAACTTACACCGATGGGGGAGTGTGAAAACATAAGCGGATATTGTTTGGAAAATAAGTGGAAACTAAAGACCAGTGTTGTCTACTTGCCACAAGTGTGACTCACATTCAAGCAGACAGAGAGGGTATACTAAGTTTGATTGGTCAAAAGTTTGGAAAAGATCGGATGAGCTTCACCATGACTAGAGAAGAGCTGAAGAAAAAGCTGCTGGAAAAACCGAGGAGAGCTGAAGAAACAGGTGCCAAAAGAGTTGAAGAACGAGCTAAGGAAACTCTTAAGAAGTAGATAAAGAAAGAGCTGAAGAAAGAGCCAAAGAAAGACCCGTAGAAAAAAAAAAAAAAAAGAGAGATAAAAAGATAGAAAAAAACAAATGTAAAAATTGGTAAAACGCTACAATACCAACTAAGGCAAACTAAACATGGTGGGGTACATTCATTCACTCAGAACTCTAATATTTGTTTAAAATAGAGAAGGAGGGAGAGAGAAATAAATTTTAATACAAAGCCTTCTAAGGTACTAAGTAAACACACAAAAAATTCGTCCGCGGAGATGTTTTTTGGCGTAAAACAATGGAACACAAATGGTGCTTTATGAAGCAAAGGGGACCTCTGTGGGGTTAAAAGTAGACAACAAAACCCAAAGTTGCCAGTAGGAGAGCACCGAAGAGAGCGAGTGGAACAAAAGTATAAAAGTATCTAGAGAGCGTAAATGAGACCGAACAGCTGACAATTTTCTGACAGAAGCGGGGTCGACTGAGCAACCTTTCTCTCTAATATTCTTTGCTCCATGGCTTACTGACTGAAATTTATCAAGTTGTCAAGAGAGAGAGAGAGAGAGAGAGTAAAGCTACCCAAGGTGAATTTACTATAAGGTGACGTTCCTTTATTTTATTTATTAATTTTTGACAGAATGAAAGCCAACGTCGTCGAGAGATTTTGGAAGTGAGGGGAAATGTTGAGGTGGAGCCAATTCCGTTGCTGGACATTGAAATTTTCTCAATTACCAGCTCAGCAAGGGCAGGAGACAAGTAGACGAAAGAATATATTGGTGTATATTGATCACGAAACAGAGTGGTTTGAAGGCTTCGAATTATACGATATTACTAATATCAAGAGAATGACTCGGAAACCCAAAAAGCATGACATAAAAATATCCATAGACATCGATATACATCCTCAGGCTATCCAATTCTTGATTGTCATTAGACTGCGCCGACAAAAAAAGGCCACATTCACGTATGTTGGTATGGTATCAGCAGGTGGGCTGAAGACGCCATCAACGGAATTCGTGGCCGAAATAAAAAGGCCTGAATTTTTATTTAACAAGTTCAATGGCAACAATATATGATCAAAACCAACCACCGAAATGTTAAAAAGCGCTGAAAACATTGAATTAGATGCAAAAACAAAAGAATTTGTTTATTAAATGCGAATAAAATTTCGTCTTAGAAATTTAAACAAAATACAAAAGCAAAAAACAAATGATCAAAAAAAGAAAATATTAAGATAGTACTTTGATTTATTTCTTGTAAAACTTATTTTTTTATTAATTAAAATATTAGGGATATTTTGTTTTGAATTATTTCATTTATTTGTTAGCGAAAGTCCTTCAGCTATCTGTTAGTTAAAACAAAACAAACGAAGTGTGCCTAGCATTTGCCTCTCAGAGCAACTGTTATCTATTTCAGAGAGTCGAGAGAGCGAGTTGAAAAAATTAAGACCCCTCCATGGTATAATTAAAAGGTAGAGTCGCAGGAATTCACCATGAGAGAGGTACCAGTTGATAGGAACATGTGAGAGCACGTTGACATCCCCTTTGCTACTGAGTGTTTTTCACCATTCAACTGGTACCCCAAAAAGAGGCAGCCTACTTTAATGACTTCACCTGGTATAATTCCACCATGGACCCTCCACACAATGGAATACGTCACCTTATAGTAAATTCACCTTGAGCCTACCTTGTTTAGTATACCTTGATACCGACTATAATAAACTCTGCAAGTAGAGCAAAGTCCGGCTCATTTTAATCTTCTGTGTATAAGACACCGCTCTGCGGCAGCGACGTCGACACAACGACAGTATACGAGCTTATACTGCTCTCTTTGCAACAACAAAGAAGTGGTAAATGCGCGCGCTCTCTTGTGGCTAAACACACACACGCAACGCCAAAATGATCATGTGTGTTTTGCCGGCCCCTGACCTAGAGTAGGAGCTGAATGCAGTGCTGCTGCTGCGCTTATCTCTAAGTTTCTCTCTCTCCTTCTCTCTCCAACATTGTGCGGCGTTGGTTGTGAAAGGGTGGGAGGGGGCTGGCGGGGTGATTCACTTATTTGCTTAAAACTTGAGAACCGCTCATCCGATCTTTATCGTTTCTTCGACAAATCGATACATATTGCTAATGACTAACTATCTCTAGAAGGTACGAATCATCCATCTACAAAACTGTGGGAGATATGACGTTTTTTCCAAAATTGCGGGGGCGGGAGGGGGCGTGGCAAAATTTGAAAATAAACTTGATCTGCCTGCAAGTATAAGAAGCATTTGTCCCATACATGTCAAACCTCTATCTCTTACCATCTCTGAGATCTGTTTGTTTATACGGACGGACGGACGGACAGACAGACGGACGGACAGACCGACATGGCTATATCGACTCGGCTGTTGATGCTGATCAAGAATATATATATACTTTATAAGGTCGGAAATGATTCCTTCTCCCTGTTACATACTTTTGCACAAACTTAATATACTCTAAAATCCTTTGGTACAGAGTATAAAAAGATGAAGAAGAGCTTAAGAAATAGATGTAGAAAGAGCTGCAAAAAATACTAAATCTACCAGATAGCACACCGACATACGTTCTAGCCATAGAGACAGGGATGGAAGATGCCACCTACAAATATGCATTGCATTTAAAATATGTGACTAAAACATTATTTGACTAAGCAAGCGACAGACTACCAAGTATCCTTTCGCGCAAAATTCGAGAAAGAGAGGTCTCGTGGTATAATACTCTGCTGAACAAAATGAACGAGGGCGGAATAGATTTAGAAGAAAATCAGACGAAACAGGCATGGGAACTAGAATGCGGAAATTTGCTGACTAAACTTAAAGAAAGAGGACTACAGGACTATGTGACTAAGGCAAGAAGTAGCGAACAACGTATATATAGGCTGCTTGACTACTCCAAAGGACCTACATATTGCAATGATTCATCCTCAAGAAGTAAGATAATGTGGATACTGAAAGCGAGAGGTGGCCTCATATGCCTGCAAGGCAGCACAAATCAACGTGTTACTACAAGGACTTGCACTTTGTGTAATATGAACGAGGTGGAAGACATGATGCATTTCCTAGGTCGGTGTCCGGCGATCAAAGAATTCCGATGGAGATATTTTAAAAAACTTATGCTAACAGAGGAAGAAGTGATAGGAATACTAAACGGACAGGGTGACGAAAATTGGGCTAAACTTAATAACTACTTAGAGACTGCAATTAGCTTTAGTTAAAAAAAATTCTTCTAGGTAATTTAGTATTTGTAATCTGTAATTTATTATAATACTCGTAAAAATATGTATAATTTTGTGTCCTAATTGTAAATGTCTGTAGTATTTCACGGTTCAAGGGGGACGATCGGATATCTCGTGACGAACGGGAAAGTCCGGTGTAGTACCTGAGAACGCAGTGACGTATTGCAGCATGCGAGGTGGGCTGACGGTCCATGCCCCAGAAGAAATTAATGTGTGAATGAAAAATATGAAACCAAAAAAAAAATTTGAGTCAATAAAAACTACTAACTACTACTAGAAAGAGCTCAAGGAAGATTTGAAGAAGAGACAAAGAAAGAGCCGAGCAAGAGTAGAATAAAGAGCTCAAGAAAGACCTGGAAGAAAGAGCAGAAGATAGAGCTGAAGAAATAGTTGAAGAAAGATTATGGCAGCTCCGGCATGGAGTAAGAGTCGTTGGGGCCAGTACAAGTAGGCAAAGATCGCTGACGATTTGGTAGATATACCAATGAAACAGCTGTACGATCAACTAGCCTCCTTTGTGGTGTGACCTAGAGCCAGCTTAATATTGAAGGTTGAAGAAAGAGGTGAAGAAAGAGCTGAAGAAATAGATCAGGTAAGAGCTAAGCAAAAGGGTAAAAAATGAGCTAAGGAAAGGGCTCATTGTCGAATTCGATGAATCGGAATTGGTAAATGTTCTGATCACCCAAGGTGAAAAGCTAATAAAATGGATTCGGTGTTTTTAAACCGATTTCATTGTGATTTTTAGAAAAGATTAACATGAAGTATACTTGAGATCAGAATTTAACACTGACAGTTTTTGCGGTTTGAAACGGAAGAGATTAAACTGTGAGCTGCTGAAAGAGCTAATTTTCGAATTCGATGGATCAAAGTTGGTACATGTTCTCCCATGGTAAAGAGCTAATAAATTCGACTCAGTGTTTTCAAAAGAGATTGATATGAGGCCTAAGGAATACACTTCAAGTCTCAAGATTCTAACTCAGACAGTGTTTTTGTGGTTCGAGCGGAACTAACTCTCGTCTTAAAGCTTCAAATATTGCACTATAAAATGAAATTTAATGCAATTTCGTTGCTCTGCTATCTTCACTTTGCTTCACTTTTTGGGACAACCTTTATAAGCACCTACGCATACCTCTGTCTATTTCCTCACTATCTCTCACTCGCTCCCACTCACTGTACAGTCTGTACAGTCTCTATAGTCCCTGGAGGCGTTCTCAGCCTTTGCGTTGGCCCAGCTAAACAAGATAAATGAGAAATGTGAAAATGAAACATCACCTTGGCCCCTGTAAGACGTCAGAGGCCAGGACTTTGCTGTAGTTGAACTATTTATATTGGTTGGCTTCAACTGGAGGAGCAGCAGAGTAGAAGATAACATTTTAATATGGTAGGGAAAATCGCTTGTTAGTCAGCCACAAGTTCTTGGCACCTAAGTGAGGACTTGGCTCAGGGCTCTCCTGCTCTGCTGCTCCGCTGTCCGCTGCTGCCGTGTCTGCCCATTAGGTTAATGTGCACTTCAAACGAAATTAAGATGAATTGATTAAAATTACCAGAGGGTTTGGGCAAAAGTTCAGGCTTAAGATTAAGCACTTTCATTTGCCTCCGCTTGAGAAATGATGCAGCAGCAGCAGGAGGCAGCCCCACTCAAACTTTGGTCCATAAGTGCAGGTCTAATGAATGGCTCATGCATTTATTAATGCTCGAGACAAAACGCTGGCAAATTAATTGGCATTTAATTTGTTTTTGCGGCAGCAACAAAACTTTGTAATTCATCTGCGTGAATATGAGCCGGCTCAACTCTCGGCAGAGCTTTAATTAAATTGTAAATTTAGCTGCCAGCCAGCGCACGAAATTGCAATTAAGATAATTATCTAGCAAAAGCAAAAGTGTGAATCCTTCCCAAAAAAAAAAAAAAAAAAGAACCGAAAAGGATTATGCAACTCGCTGTGCCATTTCTCAGTTCATTTGCATAAATTTCAAATGAATTCAATGCCAAAAGCGCAAGCAAAACAATTGCCACTGATGAGGCAGCCCAGCTTGAGGCATTTACTTAGCCCCCACCCCTAACCCTCCCCTTCGCCGTGCTTGTGCAGGTGCAGCATAATCGAAGAACACTTCCACCCGACTTGTAAGAGTGAACACTATTTTTTTGTGTTATTCTTTCGGATTTTCTACTTTGTTGGCAAAGTAAGCAAGCCGCCTGCTCTGCTCCGCCCTGCTTTCATTTGCTCGCTGCAAAGTTGACGCTTTTGTTTGACTGCTGACCGACAACCCAGTCCACGCTCTCCTTCCACAGACATTTATGCAAAAATGTCAAATGAAATTCAACGTGATGCTCAAGTGGCTAAAGGAAAAGAACAGAGAAACGAGGCTCCACTTGCTCTTGGGCCAAGTGAATTTAATAATAAATTCCGCAACTCATTTAAGCGACATATGACACACCCAGGATGAACTTTGGCCCAAGCATAAGCTGCAAGCAAATGAAGCTACAAAACGCAATGCAAACGGACACACAAACACACAAAAGGAAGTAATTTGCAATTAAATTACGGCAAAATGGGCAATAGAAAAGAAATTAATTGTCCACGAAATGCAATTATGCTCCGGTTGCACAGAAGTTGCAACTGAAATGAACGGAACGAAACGAACCGGCGAATGGGATTGGTGGGAAGACACCAAACGAACAACTTGCCAACTGGAGGACGGGGGGGGGGTCAGTTGTTGACAGTCGCCGGGAGTTGGAATCAGCCAACCGGGACCAGTTGACTGGGAAGCAGCGCCGCTTAATGAAATTGCACATTAAGAAGTTGTCAAAATGATAAAATTTACAAAACTACACAGAAATTGCAATTTACGGCAACTTTGATTTTGTGCTGAGTGCCATAAATAAACTGGTTACATCAAAAATTGAATAGACTGAGACAAAAGTGAAATGATTCGAAAGGAGGAAATGTGCCAAAAAGAACCGGTTGAAACAAAGAACACAAACCGAAAACAGTACCGATATTTGAAATCAGAGACCGGCGGGTTTATGCTATAGTCACCCGATCCGGCCGGTTCCGCTAAAAGATTTCGTGTTAAGTTTGCTCACGATGGCTTTAAACCGACGGAGGAGATAGCTTAGAAACAGACGGACGGTTATATCAACTCAGCTCGACGTGCTGATCAAGAATATATATACTTTATGTGTTCGGAGATGCTTCCTTCCCACCGGGAGTTAATTTTGTGATTTTCGTTGGGCCAATTTACTGGAGTTTTGATGGTTGCTAATTTGGGTTGTGCCGGCCGTCATTCCTTATACAAAATAAAACTGCATTTTATTTTAAAATTATTCTCCCACGCGTTTCGGTCGCATTTTGCTACTTTATGCTCTACGTATGCAAACTGATTAAACCAAAGTGAAGACAATGGCCTTGTTCCCCAGCTTACATCCAACATCATCCATCAAAAAGAGTTAATTGGCTCATGTTAACCCATTAACGCCGACGGGTGCAAAAATGCACCAATTAAAATAGAGGTAATGTTTCGTAATTGATATCGCTTTTCTGTCTTTTGCTATGGATAATAGATGAATGGGCCCACATACCTGAGTTGTATTGCTTGAGACGCCGCCATCTACCCGATGATAAACGCATCGCCAGGTGCAGGGTTTTCTAGTCTTTTATACTGTTGAAACACATAGAAAAAGGATAACAATTCGAGAGTTTATGCTACCTCTAAATATGCATTGTTGTACACAAAAATGAGCTGGTTGGGTATACGGTACCGTTTCATCATTCTCTCGAATGAAAGAACACATCACTTCACCCGTTCTACCATACAATCAATGTTTTAATCGGTTGGGAACCGGTTGAAGATATGGTAGCTTGTCCTATTTTTACTTTCATTGTTTTTTGAGTTTGCACAAAAAAATTTTGAAATCCTGTTTAGAGTTAAGCATTCCAAACCAAACCGGTCCTGAACCGAACCCCTTAGAACCGGTTCGGTTCGTTTTTTGGGTCCAACGAACCGGACCATTAACCCTAATATTTTTGACTTCTCGAACCTGAACCCGAACCGGAAATGAGGTTCGGTTCGCCAACAACACATACAGGGAAATAAAGAAATCCCTTGTAATCTGACTTGTATCATTCAAGAATCCTACAACATTTCCTCTCTTTTTCTCTACTCTTTAATTTCGGTACGGAAGATTTTAGTGGAAGTAAAATTTGATTTCAGCTTCACGTGACTCTGACGTCAGCATATTTTGTGTTGTTGTTTTATAGCCTATTTCCACCAAAGAAATGAAGCTTCATTTCTTAAAATGAAAAGAAATGAAGAAAATTATGTAATTTCTTCCATACAAATTGTTGTTTCATTTTGGCCTTCATTTCTTTCATTTCTTAAAAATTATGGCATTCCCCACGAAGGAATTTGGTATTTATTTTAAAAATACTCGCTACTCTCTAGAAACAGAAAGTGTCACCAATAAATTGTTAATTTGAATTTAAAAAGTGCGCTGATTTTGCTAAAAAAATAATTAGTCAAAAAAAGTTGTGCATTTAGCTTTCTGCTGATAATTCAGGGCGATTCCAAAATTGCTGTCTTGATGGGTATGTCATGTTTTTGCTAAATATTCCACGGAGTCCACGAGAGTTTTAAAGTGGCGCCTGTTTTATAAAAATAACTTTTTCAGCTTTTTTTTGACAACGTATAGTTGTGAATGTCAAACCAATGACAATTTGTCAATGGAAACGGCTTAATTTTTATGAATATGATAAGATATGAAGCCAGTGGAAGAATTAGAGGAGTGTCCCAGGGGGAGAAGAGTGAAAATGGGCGGAAAGAGGAGTGAAAACGGAGGTGACTAAACAGTGACTTGACAGTGACTGACTTAACAGTGCTTTCTACAGTGACTTGACAGTGACTAAACAGTGACTAAACAGTGACTAACTGACAGTGACTTGAACTTGGTGACTTAACAGTGATTTGACAGTGACTAAACGGTTTCATAGTGACTAAACAGTGACTTGACAGTGACTTAACTGTGACTTAACAGTGACTTGAACAGTGACTTAACAGTGACTTAACAGTGTCTTGACAGTGACTAAACAGTGACAAAACAGTGACTTGACAGTAACTAAACGTGTACTAAACAGTGACTAAACAGTGACTAAACAGTGACTTGGCAGTGACTAAACAGTGACTTAACAGTGACTAGACAGTGACTAAACAGTGACTTAACAGTGACTTGACAGTGACTAAATAGTGACTAAACAGTGACTTGACAGTGACTAAACAGTGACTAAACAGTGACTTGACAGTTATTAACAGTGACTAAACAGTGACTTAACAGTGACTAAACAGTCCTTATACAGCCCTTAAACAGCTCTTAAATTTAGCATCATGTTTCACATTAAAGCTTCGTGAATGTTTACGACACTCACACCTATTTTTCTTTGTATATTTGAAGTGCAGTTTTAAGCAGAGCGGGCAAACTAACGAAACGAAACGTTTCTGAATCGTTTCGTTTCTTTCTTTGCACAGAGCGAAATACTAACAAAACCCGAGAAAATGTAACTGTAAAAAAATGAGTTCTGTTCAGTTTGCGTTCGTGAGAGCAAACTAAACGTAAAGCGAAATGCGCTCATCTTGATTTGCGGACAAAGGGAATCGGAACGATATGCAACGAGCGCGAATAGTTCGGAAACGTTTGCTGCTCAATTTGTATACACTTAGTTGTTATTTTTTTCTGTTGCTTACTTCTTTGTTTCTCTCAGCTTTGTTGTTTTCGTTTGCTTTTATTTTTTCAATTCAGCAGCTGAAGTAGAACTAAAAGCCGATCATTCCGCAAACGATTTCTTAGTATACGTTTCGTTCCGAAACGTTCCAAGGCAGTGCAGCTGTCGGGAGAACAATATTCCAATCGTTTCGTTTGCGCTCTTCGGCAATATAAAGTTAGTGGTTTCGTTTTCCCTGACTATAGTAACAGCTACAAAACATATGAATAGTTTCTTAGCTTTCGCGAACGGTTCGTTAAACGTTTCGTTTGTTTGCCCGCTCTGGTTTTCATCAGAGACATGTATACCCTTGCACACCACACACACACACAACACACACACACACACTCGTATGTATGCAAATGCAGCATAAACAAAATTTAGCATATTTATTTCTGTTGTACAGGAAAAAACGTATTTTTACGCTTCATTGAAATAAAAAATATGCATTTGATGAGGCAAAGGATGCTGCCAGCCACTTCAGTGCAGCTCCGGTGGGGATCAGCATTAGGAAACATATAATTACATGTCCTTAAAGCACGGAGAGGAGCTTTACCAAAATACAGGGGCGTGCAATTGCAAATCAAATTAAATATGCGCTGATTAGATTCGAGACAGACAAGAAGAAGCCGCTGAAAAGACAGAAATGGCAAAAGCCAAGAAGAAACTTGGCCGAGGGACAAAAAGTCAGCGATACGCAGAGCGGAGCAACGTCAAATCTAAATGAGGTTATAATTAAAAAAGTTTTCTTATTTGCTGCTCCCACTCCCCATTCCCCATTCCTAGTCCTAGTCCTGGCTGCAAATGAAGAAACAAGTAATTCGCCTAATAACGAGCTTATGTAATTAGCTCATAAACAACAAGAAGCAGTCCGGCAATTGCAGCCAAAAAAAAA
Organism: Lordiphosa stackelbergi; assembly: GCA_018904235.1. NCBI lineage: Eukaryota > Metazoa > Arthropoda > Insecta > Diptera > Drosophilidae > Lordiphosa > Lordiphosa stackelbergi. The sequence continues at coordinate 989 of JAEIFU010003301.1, read as the reverse complement.
CAACAACAACCAGAAAATTGTACAAGTCAAAATGTAATGAAAAAGTTGTGGCAATGGAAAAGTTCATAAAACTGAAGGTAAAAACACGGCAGGCAAGCCGCCTGCCCCTGACTACGTTGGCAGCAATATGTGCTTGTGTGTCAGGAAGCTGTCATCAAAATTATAAACTGAAGTTTAACAAAAACAAAAATACAAGAAAAATAGAGGAAAGCAACCGGCCGACCGAAGTTTAAATATGGAGCAGATAAACTGAAGTTTAACAAAACAAAAAATTACAAGAAAAAACAATTTTGTAATCAGGCAACCAAATGTTTTGAAGAGCTTTCCCATTAAAATCATTAAAAATCTGGCCGAAATTTATTGTTCAAAATCGGGGGGGGGGGGGGGAAAACCTAATTCGCCTCTGGTCTGGGGGGGGGAAAAATAGTTGTTGGGGGGGGGGGGTATGTAGATGGGGGTTTTTATTTTTTGTTTCGGCGCGGGTTTTCCTTCCTGCAGTCAAAACACTTTATGGCTTAGGTTTTCTCCTACGAGTTTCGGCAATTATATTGCCTGCTATTAGTTTAATTCAGTTTTATAACATTTCAATGATTTGATTCAGGTCTTTCGTTTCTTGTTGAAGGTGAAAGTGGAACTGGTTGTGAATGGGGCTTTCCTTCTGTCATCAGCGAGGAGGAATTTGGATACAATCCCGTGAAAGAAAGTGGTGAAAAGGCTAATCTATTGGTTTAACACAGCTCTTAGGGAAATTTTTTTTGTTTTGAAATTTTTTTTTTAGTTGCAAATAGGTTTAGCTATAGTTTAAAACAAAAAAAATTTTGTAATTTTTTTATATAATTTTTTTTTGTGTAAGTTGCATGTTTTTATCATATTTTTAACATTGTTTATTTCAATCAGGATAGCATGATAAAACGTTTAAACTTAGTGTTTGATGTTTTTTCTCGCTAGAAATATATTTAACTTTAATATTAACAACAAATCTTTATAAC